>ML858083.1:11841-26515 GCA_009831015.1 Picea engelmannii
AGAATCAACAACAAGTTCTCCAAATATTAAAGGACAACCTGACCATGGCACATAATCGCATGAAACAACAAGCAGATCAACATCGTAGTGAAATAAGTTTTGAAGTAGGGGATTGGGTGTTTTTAAGACTACAACCATACAAATAGAGGTCCCTAAAGCAAGCCAAGAAGGATAATAAATTATCACCAAAGTACTATGGCCCTTATAAGGTGTTGAAAAAGATTGGTACTATGACATACAAATTGGAGTTGCCTGCATCTTCACGAGTACAACCAGTTTTCCATGTTTCATGCTTAAAGAAGGTTATAGGTGAAAAGATCCCAGTTCATACTATATTTCCAGAACTTGATGAGGAAGGAACAATCATATTGGAGCCTGAATCCATCACTGACACAACAATTCGCTAGCTGAGGAATAGATCCATTTCAGAGTATCTCATTAAATGGAGGAAACTACTGGATGAAGATTCCACTTGGGAAGATGAGTCTTTTATATAGAAGCATCCAGAGTTACTCAAGCATTGCGGACAACACTTGTCTCAAGGGGAGGGGCATGTTAAGCTCTAATATTGGCTCATCACCCCTTAATTGGGGCATATTACAGTAGTAATGTTATTTTATTTATGTCAGCTTTATTCCATTAGTTGTAATTATACCTCCATACCTCCTAGTCTCCTATATATACCAAGGAGACATTTTCATTTGGAATCATCTTGTACTTGAACATTTATGTGGGGTAAAAGGAGTTTTCCCCCTCGAAGAGGCTTATTATCTGAAATTATCTCTTTTTCAAGGCATTGAGTACTTATTCTGAGATTTTTCTATGCTATATTGATATTTGGTTCTTAACACTCGTACTCTGACCATTTGACAAAGAGATCCTCACATGTGTTGGCATACAAGAATCTGTGTTGGTTCATTGGGGCCGAAAGGATATCCTTTATCTCTAGTGCCTGTGCCTGATACTTGACTATTTTAGCACTTAACTACTGCAACATAGTTTGAGCCTTGATCGGGTGTTCCATGAATTGCTGCACTTGTCCTAGCGCCATGTTCTCCACCTTTTCTATCTCCGCAGCCCATGACGAGTCTTGTTTGACATGTAGTTTGACTATGTCATGCAAGTCGACAAAGTCATTGGGTGTGTCGAATTCTAGGGGGCCGATGAATCTCATCGCCCAGTTGATCTTTGTCCAACTATTTTTGCACTCGACCCATTTCTCTTGGATTTAATGATGAGGTTCTTGGGCCATTCTCACCCAGTATTCGACCAACTTCTTTATGCAATTGATGCTGCTATCCCTTAGTACTCGAATGCCGTGCTCTTCGGCTTCTCAACCCTATTGAACGACGCTGATGTAATCGATTCTTTCCACTGCTTGGTGTGATTTCTCATACCATCTTTCCATATATTTGCACATTTCTAGCACCATGAGAGTGTCTTCTTGGAAATTGGCTATTCCTGCAGTGAAAAGGTGTTGCTCATTTGTGAATTTACTGTAGGTGTCTTGGAATTCGCTTCTCAAGAACACCGTGGCCTGTGTGGAGTCTTGATAATATTTCTCCAAATGGCATAGATGTTCCAACTCCTTCAGCGCAGTTTCCATCTCCTCTTCATCCATTTTCTCTCTATCCAGGGTGGCATCTGAGATTTCCATCCCTGTGCCAATAAGCTCGGATGTCTTGGCATGCTCTGTGCTAATCAATTTATATTCTATGGTGATAAGGATGGAGAAATCCAGAGTAAGACTCCTCTTTTTGGTGGTTCTCTTCACGATGGATTTCCTCTTCTGGTCATAGGATATGGATTGTATATCAACAACCTCATCCATGGGGTTGGGGATTTGCTGATCTCCCTAGGTAATCATATTTCCTAGGCTCCCGACGATGTATATCTGTTTAAGACTGGGTTCTTGAACCTCTTCCATGTGTTCTGAAGGTTTGACCTTTGGTTGTTGCTCATCGGGAGGTAAATTATTTGATGAAATTCAAGCATTAGCAACGGGCTCAATACTTACTTGATAATCGACTGTTGAGATGCCAATTTCATCTTGTGGAACTTCTTCTTCTTGTTCACCCGAACCTAGATCATCCTTCAGGATATCAACTTGGGTCCCCGGTACATCGAGTAGCTCAGTGTCTATGACACATTCAACCTCCTGGTCATTTTGTGGAAGGCCTTAAATTTGAGCATCGGGAGCTAGGGAAGATGCCTTCTCAGGTTTTTTTTCCTCTATGATTTGCACTGGAGTGGCGAAGGAAACCTCCAAACTCTCCTCATCATCATAGATCGTTATTAAGTTGTGGAGGGGGTTTGGTGTAATTTCTCTCCATGATGTACTCTCTATCTCTGGCTGAGTTGGAATGTCTCCTGGCGATCCGACTTGTGGCGTTGTAATTTCAGGGTTATCTAACTTGATGATTTCTTCAAATTGTATTAGCTCTGGACCACTTGGACCTACCCGATTTCAACTGGATTATCGACAGGGACCCTTTCCATTTATATGAGGTCTGGCTAGTTCCATAGATGATCAATTACTCACTGTGCCTGTTCTATTAGGATCATTCCCCTTTCACGTGCCTCCAATGTAACAATCAATCCCTTGTTCTGCACCTCTGTGGCCTCTGTCGCTCTGATTTCTTCCCTGGATCTGAGAGCCTCTTGAGTCGAATATTCTATTGTCATCGCCTATTCATCTAGGCTCTTGGACCTAAACCTTTTCATTTTCAAGTCGGCTATCCTTTGTACCACCTCATCCCAGTCCTTGGCATTTTCTGTGAAGACTTCGTCTTCGAACTTGCCATGGGCATACAATGAACAAGAAGACACTTGTGAAGCATGTTGCAAGACCAGGCACTTTATATCGTTCTTATGGAATCGACTCGTCAGGAATCTGAACTCGATTTGGCTCAGCCCTTCTTGTTTGGCTTAAGAGGGGTCCTTTACCAAGTAGAGCCCTACATGGAAACCATAGGTTATGATATCTCGTTTCTTATCCTTGACCAGGGTGGCGTTGTAGCCTTGCAATATGGTTTGCTAGCATATTTCTTTTACGAAAAGCCGATCCAGGACATGAGATGGTAGTATATGTGGTGCTCCGGTGGCCCTGAACACCCTGATGTAGGTGGCACTCTCATCCAAATACCAATGGCCTACCTTGGATATGATCTTTTTGGCTACCGCCGATAGCCTTAGGCATTCCTTCTTAAAAAGAATAAAATAAATTCGTACGATGAATTCATCGCAGATGAGGGAGTAAGAATTCTTATACCTGTTTTCCCATAGCACGCTGAAATAGACATGGACCGAGAATTCTGCAACGCGCCAACTCAGATTCATGCCGACGAAGATTTTTCTGGTGCAGATGACATAGAGCAAGTATGAAGCCATGTAAAATGTTGGTGCTTCCCCTTGCTTCGACACCTGTTCTTGCTTCACACAGATGCTCAATTGCTTGGAGATTATTGCTCCCTAATTGAAGTTGCACCCGACGATCGCAATTGTGTATGCCAAAGGCATCCATGCCTTTGAAAACCTGGAGAAATATTTCTCTTCGTACAATTGACAGATGAGAGCCCTCAAATAGACGTATGGCTCCCTTAAGTTAGTTGTCCCATACCAGCCAGTGCTCTGATTGGTAAAATTATTGTCCTCCCTCCACCATGAGGCCATCACTCATATAGTGTCATGGTGTTCATAGAACTTCACGATAAAATCTGTGTTTAGCCGCTCCTTTGGGTCCCTAAGTTTGTAATACTTTTGAACTTCTATTGGGAGGAAGACTCAGACACAACCGCCATTTTCATTATGATTAGACACTTCTGTGTGTCTGTGTGGTCGATGATGCATTTAAGAACCTCTATGCAGGGATAAATGGGGGTTCTTCTTGCTATCATATGTAGATACGATCGTCGAATGTTCGGGAACACCTGGTCGTCGAGCACCCTTACGTCTGGATCACTGTGTGGGACATATTATGGGTACTCTTCTTGGCTAATACTGTTAAAGATATCCCCCCAATGTGGGAGCGCCATCTTGGACCCTGTGCTTGCCTCTGTATCACCAAAGGCCGGAGGCTGGATGAAAACCTTCTTCGTTGCTGTCTTAATGACAGGTTCCAGCCTCGGGGTGTATTCCAATTATTTTGCGATCCCTGGAGAAGAGCCTTCACATACCTCTGGTTATTTCAGCTTCTATGCCCTCAGTGATCGTCTAGTGGTTGGATTTCTTGGTGGCATTGTTTTTGCAACTTAAAATAAAATTTTAGAGACTATGTAAAAACAAAAACTGGATAAAAACATATAAATTATAGCCATGTAAAATGTAAAGACTCGGATACACACCTCTGAAGCTTGTTAAAACCTGGTTAATTTTATAATCACGGAGTTGATACAACCTTTGAGTCGCTCCTATTTCTCCTTCGGATGCTCCGAAATTCTCTTATGCGCAGAATGATTTCGTTTACAATGACTCAAGAGAATTTAAACAGGGAATATCTTACCATGTCGCATCAACCATTCAATTTAGGTTATGAGTGAAATTTTAACAAATCTGCCACCGAATCTCTAGCACTTAAATTCATCATGGGTTTATGGCGGAGGCATAGGTGGTGATGTGGTCTATTAGTGATTTTAAACGACTGTTTTGATTGGCACACGAGGTAGCAACTAATGCGGGATTGAGTATTAATTAGCTCCTTAAATGCTCAAAATCTAATCATATCTAATGCTAAAATGTCCCATCATTTGACTCTCTCAGTGAGTGGATCGAGGATCGAGGGTGTGCTATGAATGTTTCCATTGATAACCTCCTGCAAAAAGTTTTGACGCCGATCGATTTTACCGATACACTGCTGACGCGACAACACTTACTTGGAGGTGTGACTCAGACTTAGGGGGTCAAAGATGACTCGGGATAGCACTAGACTGTACGAACCTCTTACCTGGTAAAGACATGTGGCGTTGAATACCAGTGACTTAATTCGCTTGTATTAATCGGAGTTGGTACTCTCCTCAAGTTATTCGTTCTAAAACAAACCTTAGCGTGCCGATGCCGAAAAAGTGTCTGTGATCGGTGATCAGCAAAAAACCTATCAAAGTAATTTTGGATCAACTCCCTTTTTAAAACGTCCCGATGCCAAAAATGTATCGGTGATTGATAGTCGGGGATAAATTTTATCATGGTAATAATGTTGGTGATGATCCTTCTAGGTTTTCCCTGGTATCGATGAAGCGCGTCGGGGCATCGTTCATCGAAACTATCTTTTCTCTCTTTGTTAACATCTGCCCCCCCCCTCCGTATTTTACTGATGACGAAGGGGAATAGACTATCAGTGATATCCTTATGTAAGACTTGATGCAGACAAAAAATTCCTTTTTCCGATGCCAATGGAGTTCGGTGCTCGACAACTGAGGTTTTTTTATTGGTCCTTTTCTTTCTTCGAATTCCTTCCAATGCCGACCCTAATCGCGTTCGGTGAAGTGTTTGGATGTCGATTCTTTATTCAGGTGTTTAAGGTATTTTTAGTCATGCTGTTTCATAAGTTCAAGAAAAATTGAATAGGTCATGAGATTCATGGAAATAAGCAAAGACAAAACATTTTTTCGAAAAGAAAATTGAAATAGAAAGTGCAGAAGATCAAGTCATACCCAAAAAAATAAAAAATTGACAAAGGATTTTTTAGGGTGTTTTGAGTGCTCAAAAGTGCCTACAAAGAATCATAAAGAGAATTTTCGTGGTTATCTCCTTGAAGGGTTTCCACATAAATATTGTCTTCCATTATGTGATTGTTTTCTTATGGTTGATGAATGTTTGAAAAAGTAAAAAATTGTCTTATGCTAATTCACCCCTCCTCTCAGTATAAGTGTGTGCTCAAAAGTTAGATTCAGAGCAAGTTCCTTTGGAAATTGTCTAACCACTAGAAGGTAGATCTTGGGAGCACACATGGTTGGTCAAGAAGGTTTCTCCACAAACAAGGCTCCGTTGTTTGACATAACAAACTATGCCTTTTGGAGCATAAGGATGTAAACTTTTTTAATGTCTCTTGGTTTTGATATTTGGAAATCAATTGTGATTGGTTATACATCCCCAACAACTCCACCAACATGCGCGACCAAGAAGAATCCTAGTGAAAATAATGAAAAATCCATGAACGCCATCTTGTGTGGTCTATCATAATCCAAGTTTGTCAAGGTGATGCATTGTGGATTAGAAAAGGGAATTTGGGACAAGCTTCAAAATATATATGAAGGTGATCACGAGGTTAAGAAGACAAATATCCAAACTCATAGAAGATAGTTTGAGAGTCTAAAAAATGAAAGCCAAAGAAAATGTTGTAGCCTATCTCCATTGTGTCGATGAAATTTTCAAAACCATCAGAGGACTTGGTGAAAAGGTTGAAGAATCGATGATTTTACAAAAGGTGTTAAGGTCACTCCTCTTAATATTTGATGCCAAAGTTTGCACCATTGAAGAAATGAAGGATCTTGATTCATTAACAATGGATGCATTGCATGGGATTTTCACAGCATATGAAATGAGGACAGAGAAAGAAAATTCATCAAAGAAAGAGGAAACCTTCAAAGCCTCAAAGAAGACAAAGAACAGATAGTATGAATCAAGTGATAGCTTCAATAATGAATCAAATGTAGAGGAAGCACATTTTGTGAGAAAAATTAAAAAGGGATCTAACAAATACAAGGGTAAGCTTCACTTTAAATTTTTTAATTGTGGAAAGTAGGTCATTTTTTTGATAAGTGTCCATATGCAAAGGATGAAAGTAGTGATGATGAATAAAACCATAAGGTAAAGAAAGGGAGAAAACATCATCACCACAAAAAGAGCCACAAATAGTACAAGCATGAAAAGAAGAAGAACTCTTATAAGAAGAAGAAGAATATGTACTCAAAAGGAGTTAGTGACTTGTCTAAAGAAAGCAATGAACATAGTTTGTTTTATGGAAATCAGAACAAATATTGATGAAGATAAAGGGATAGAAACGAAGGACTCAAAATAAGAGGAAAATGACAAAACAGATGGGGAAGTGAATCTTAAGGAAGAACTCATTTGTGCCTTAAGTGAAATAAAGAAGCTTAGGAAAACACAATTGAAATAAAAGGAGCAGTTGCAAAAATATGAAGAAGAGGATAGTGATTCAAAAGATAAAATATCACAAAGCCTTGAAGAAATAGAAAAATACTATTATGAACCTAAAGGTTCAATTAGAAGAAGAAAGAAGGATGGAGGAAGTGGTGAGAATCCAACTAAAGAAAAAAAGAAGAAATTTGCGAAGAGCTAGAATATGAAATTGTTTCCTTTAGAAAGGATCTAGAAAAAACAACTATTAAGTTGAATAAAAGCTTGAAGTTTGAAAAGAGTATTGAAAACTTAGATAATATAATCAATTTTCAAAGGTATCCATTCATTAAGACAAGTCTCATATATGATGTTGTTGTTTTCTGCCTACCTACACATGGCCTTGCTACAACCAAGGGTGTTTTATTTGTTGCAGGCGAAGTTCAGACTGGTTTTCTAGAAGAGCAACCTATTGTTGATTATGTTGAAAATATTGATGAGTTTCTTGTTCCTCACATGACATAATTTGAGCATACAGATGACATTGTTGCCGATGTATCAAGTAGTTCTACTCTTTTCAGTGAAATTGACCTTGAGCCTATTTCTTTTGATAAGCCAACACAAAAATCTATTCCCTATCATGATCCTCACCATAAAAATCGAAGGAATGGAAACCATGCTTTCAGATATTTGTAGAAGAGATGTGAAAGACAAATTGTAGACCAGTGCCGAATACCAGGATAGATTGTGGTTAGATTGATGGATGGTCATGGAATCATTTGAACATATGTTTTAGGACTTCATATCATTGTGTATCATCTTTTGTACAATCGTGCAACACTCCTCTTACTTACTGATGATTTCCTTGGAAGTGGTCGACTGAAGATCAAACTGACATGATAGTTGACTGAAGTTTCGACTGAGTGCTTAAGGATAAGCACAAGTTCTAGGGGGCATCCGTTTTCCATTCATGTCAAAGGGGGAGAGTTTCAGACAGGGCGATTATTCTCTCTATTATTGGGAGAGTTGCAGATAAGGGGAAAATTATTTCTATGCATGGTGGACTATGTGTTTCGTTGCAGGATTTCTATCAATGACAAAGGGGGAGATTATTGGAATTATTGTCATTGATGCAAATAATTAATGATTTCATTAGATTCATATTATGGAATTACAATACACACAAAATTTCCAATATTTATTTATATATAGGTCTACAAGTATATTAAAAAAGGGGTGCATGTGAAAAAGTAAAAAGTGAAATGGTGGTTTCAAACCCATGGGTTTGGGGTATTTGTGCATGGCTTGGGGTATTTTCCCATGGTATTGGGAATAAATTATTTAATTAATGGACATGTCCCTTCATGAAGGGTTATAAAAAGAGAAAGTAATGAGAGAAAGTGTGTGTGTGAAAAATGGATTAGCAAAGATTGAATTGTGAAATCAGTTTCAGGTCATCTTGGGATTTTCGTGATAATGTTTTTTCTAGGATGTATCAGACCTTGAAATTTTGAAGAGACCAAGTAGAGATATTGGTGTACATGTGGTAGAAATTTCATATTATGGTCTTCTATACTTTCATATATATTCCCTGTGGAAGTTAGGGTTCCTGAATGCTCCTAAAATCAATTTCAAACTGGTTAGCTTGACACTTTAAATAAAACTTATTTTCTATGATTTTTTAGACTCTAAGATTTTGTAGAGGTAGAGGAGATCTTGGTGTACATGTGGTAAACATATCATACGTTGGTTCACTATACTTTAAGAGATATTACTTGTGGAATTTAGGGTTCCTGAATGCTCCCAAAATCAGTTTCAAACATATCAACTTGGCACTTTCACTAAACTTATTTCCTGTGATGTTTCAGACCCTAAGATTTTGTCGAGACAAAGGAGAGATATTGGTGTACATGTGTTAAAAATCTCAGATGCTGGTTCACTATAATTTCATAGGTATGCTCTGTGGAAGTTAGGGTTTTTGAATTCTATTGAAATCAGTTTCAAACAAGTCATCTTGGCACTTTTGCTATAACTTATTTTATGGGATGTTTCATACCTTGAGATTTTTCAAAGACAAAGGAGACATACATAAGTACCCCAGGTAAAGTTTTAGAATTAGATTTTAAAAATTGGATACATGGCATGCTGTACAAGTTCTTTCTTGGGAAGAGGCCCATAACAACAAGCTTTGGGAAAGTTTCCATTTAGAGATTCAAATTTTGGTCAAACCTAGTAAAGGAAGAAGTAGTGAGAAGACTTAGTGAAGGCAAAAGCAGTGAGTAGACTTTGTAAAGGAATAAACATTGATTAGACTTGGTGAAGGCATAAATAAAAGGTAGACTCGATGAAGGTTGTGCTTAGCAAAGGGGATTAGTGTCTACAAATATATGAAAGAGATTGGTGTCTCTTTCTAAGTTAATTATTAGCAATGGGGATTGGTGTCTATGAAGATCTATAAAAGTAGGATGGTGCGTACCATGATTTGTACCAGTGGGGATTGGTGTCTCCAGTAGGTTGGTGCCTACAAATATTTGTAACAGTAGGTTGGTGCCTATAAATAATTATAAAGAGAAGTTTTGTGGTTTTCTCCCGAAAGGGTTTCCATGTAAATCTTATGTTCCATGATGTGATCGTTTTCTTATGGTTGATGAATGTTTGAAAATGTAAAAACAATTGTTATACTGATTCACCCCCTCGAGTATAAGTGTGTTCTCAACAACCTATAGTTGAATTCATGGTTAACATGGAGAATCACCCATTGTATTTATGTTAGATTCACTCAGAAATTCATTTTCCTATTAATACTTTGTGTTCCAATGGTAGAATGGTAATTTTAATGGTGTGAAGATTCATTTAATAAAAATGATTTGAGTTTTACTTCATGTTTTCATTCCTCTTTCCTATTAAATAATCCCAACAAATTTGGAATGCACACTGTTGGTTTATCTTTGAGATTCAAGATCAATGGATAAGATAATATGGCTATTGCACATTTGTAGAGAGTTTCTATTTCTGGTTTTTCATGTTTAATTGACTATTAGAGAAGGGAAAAACATCATTGTTGCTTGCCATTGTTTCCACATTCCATCTTATTTTTTGAAGGTTCAATTGATTCTTATACACTACTAAGGGACCATACACTACCCAACAATTAGTAGACACCACTCCACACGTTGTATGGGTCATCTCTGAGTGTTTGGGGGTCATACATGCCATACACTGAGTGCTACAACAAATCGATTCCTCCATGGGTTTGCCCTTTCTTTACTTGCATGTGATCATTTAAAATTTATTGTTTTGTATTATGTGGAGGAGTGGAAAATTGTGCCACTAGGCCAAGTGTTGAATGGTTAAACCATTTTTTTAATTCTGTCTCATGCATTAGACTCCAAATTGACTACAACATTGTATAATTTGGGTTATAAGCATGCCTTTCTTCTTTTAATTATGTTCAACTAATGAATGGTATATAAGTTGGATTGGAGTATGAATATATACATAGGTAACTTAGAAGGATGGGTGTTGAATGAGACATATCATTCAATTTTAAATGCATTGTGAGCCATCTGCCATTTATTGGTGAAGTTTCATACCTAGAACTTGTTTTACTTGAGAAAATATATTCATATATTGATATATTGAAAGGAGGGTTTCTTGTATTAAAACTTGAGTTGAAGTTAGAGTTCATACACATGGTAATTGCAGTCAAAGATTTATTGAGATAATTTCATTGGTTATCCAAACATTTCAAAACAAGTTGGTTCCATTGAGAATAGAGCTAAAAACGTTGTGCATAAGTAGTATTGATGGTTTATGTTTAATCCCAATGGGTCTTCTCAACAACTGGCATCATTTTTTGGGTGGTCTTTCCCAAATAATTGGACATTTGGGAGGGATTAAATTCATTAAGAAATCCACTACAATTAGAACTAAATACACACATACAACCGTGATAATATCTCAACCTTGATCACTTTGATAGATTCTATCTCAGTTGCATATCAACAAGCAAAGGAGTCCCACCAAATACATAATTTTTAGTGACAAAGTATTTGCAAAGCCTTAGTTTTTTTATTGGCATGATGAATATTGTGTTATTAGTTGGTTGATGTGTGTAGGTTATACCAAAGAGTAGTTACACTCAAAACTAAATAAATAATAAAAGGCTTCTAGTCATTCTAAAGATTGATATCTATGTATAAGTATGAAAATAGAGAAAATAAATTTAATTATGCAAAGTATCTATGTTGGTGAAGTGAGTGGGATATAAGTTCCTCATTTATGGATGAAATCCACATTCCCAACTCACTCAATTTCCAATGCCTTAATGGGTTACTTTGGTGTCAACTATACATTTAATGAGTTATTTCCTACAACCCAAAAACCATTAAATGAGTGCCCAGGTTACAAGAAGTTTGTTGAAAAATTGTATTATGCCTCTAGAGTGAAAGTCTCAATTGAACACATAGCCTAATGATATAGTTCTACACATCCTAGATGAAGCAACCTCCTACCCACCTAGAAAATCCAAGAAATTTTCCAATGCATTGTGAAACAAAATAGTTCCATTGGAAGAAACATCTAACACTAATACCTCTGATTCCTAGAGATCCAAGTCCCCATTGGGAAATGAAAAAGAATGTCTATGTTCCTTTAATATATATGACTCTATAGGAAATTCTCATTGAAGTTGCTACGATTCCCTAGGTAGTTGCAAACATCAAAATTTCCAACACATCTTGCATAGTAAGACACCTAGAATAAGATTATTAAGGATCCACATATGTGATTCCACTCCTAGAAGTGGCATGAAGAAATACCACATACTTGATATGCAACTACAATATACTTTAATCATTCAACTACTCAAAGTGTTTCTATCATGAGGTGTAAAGGGAGGCATACATAGAAAGTCATAAATTTATGAGCTAATGGACTATTCAAGTCATCAAGTGTAAAGGGATGCATTTTTCATGTTACAAGTTAATATATTAATGGTTATTAGTATTGGGACTTATATCAAGGGTTATAAGAGTTAGATGTTATATGATATATTAGTTATAGGGTTTAGTTGATATAAGGCTATAATTTATCAATGGTACGGTCATCGAATATAGGGTTATAATGTATTATGACTTTGTGTTTTGGTGTGAGAGGGGTGTGAGGTTTATGTTGAAATCGATAGAGTATCATAATACCAAACTAACAAGACACCAAAACATTTCCAAGTACATTGTCACTAGAGGTCTCAACGGCTTAGATGCCAAAGTGTAATGCAAGATTTGGTGCTCCTACTTAAGCTTAACTAACCCCATGCTTTACCATATAGCCATGAGAACTCCCAAGTATTGAAAACTAACAAAAGATCATTAACACAATTCATTTCTTATGAAGAGAAAAATTGCAAGGGTAATTAAACATATTCTATCAATTCCACATTAATGAATTATGAAAATGCATTAAGTCACAAGACATTAAAAACTAAGTCACAATACAATAAACATATTTATTTCAATTTTTTTAATATAAAATAAGTGCGCATGTGTTTTGTAGCACATGAAATTATTGATGTTTGTGGTAGCATCGAACAGGTACTTCCGCATCGGCATGTGTCTAGCATGTGGAAGTCGTCAAAGAATCTTCTAGTCTTGAGTTTACTTTAGTTAAAAGGAATTGATTAAAGTAAAATTGTATTTATTAGTGAATTGAGTTATTTAAGGAACATGCATAGCATGCAACATGTAATCTAAATCTTAAGTGTGTGAGAAGTAATCTCAACTCTAGATCACTTTGAAGATTAGAAATAGATTGTAACTCATGATTATAAAAGCAAGGCTAGGAGAAGGAGGATGACACTTTTGTTGAGGGAGCCGACACAGTTGGGACTCTTGGTGAGATTCCAAGAGAAAGGGACCTTTGGTGAGATGCAAAGGTTGACGATCTTTGGTGAGATTCCAATATTGAAGATAACAAAAAAAGAATTTTGCTAGTTGGAGTGTAGAAGAAAAAAATGACTTTTTTCTTACACTAGAGTGAAGAGATATCACAGGTTGGGTGAAGATATTTCATCCAATAATTGATCATAGGTTTGGATAAAAAAGGACCATGATTCAAGATCTTGGATAGGTGGAGAAGGACTTCCATCTAGAGGTCATACATGTTAAGGAGGAGAGAGAGCAGAGGTAACCACAGGTGGGTTTCAAAGGACAAAGACCAGAGGAAAGTAGAGCATTGTATAGAAGTGGTTGTATGGGATTTATATACACATACACAATTCATAGTGTAGAAAATTGCGTATATACGTTATTCATCATGAGGTGAATCATGTATGCTTCAGGAAACATGTTGGTATAGGGTCATAAAAATACACAAGACTTTCCAGGTTTGTCTACAATGTATAATTCTCTCAGTGGGCCATTTTCCCTGTTACGGGAGCCTTGATTTGACCTTAATAAAAGCATCATTGAACTGGTTTTCCCTTCAGGGTTTTTCCAGGGGTTTATACCCAAAAATATTGGTGTTTATATGTGCTTGATTTTGTTTCATTTTTTATGTTTCTGCTACATGTTTAGTTGATTACTCAGCTATGATTTTAGTAGATAAAGTGATTTTATTTTGAGTTAACTATCGGGTGTTGAGTAGAGTGGTAAAATATCAACATGGTATTAGTGCATACCAAGGGTTGAATCCACTTGGAAAAATCAACATGGTATCATAACAAGGTTTCTCTGGGAGGAAACCAAGTGCACATGGTATCGACAGATCTATGAGATTTGAGTGACCACAATAGAGATCAAGTTCAGATCTAGGGTTGAAACAACAAATATATGGGTTCAAGAGTGTCGAGGTGGGTGCTTGAAGGACTAAGCACATATCCACTTTCTTTTGTAGCAGATCAATCTGATTTGCAGGAGATATTAGAAAATCTATAAACCAACAAGAAAAAATTGAAGTACTGATTTCTGGAAAACATTAGAGCTGAGGATTTGAAGGAGAGAGGGAGCACATGGGAGAAAATAATACATTTTTCTCATGTTCTTAAGTCATCTACTTTGGTGCAAAGATGGACTTTTTCTCAAGTGCTTGAGTCATCTACTTTGGAGCAAAGATGGACTTTTGCTCAAGTGCTTGATCCACAAAGTAAAATGATTCAAAGGGATTTCATATGGGTGAAGAAGGAAGTTAATCTAGAGATCGAAGGATGACAAATTTATTGGATTCAGTGACTGACAGACATATGAAAGAAGAAATTTTTCTCAAGGATACCTTAAAAAGGGGGGAATAAGGAATTTCACCTAGATATATAATCAATCCAAAGGAGAAGAGAAGTTGTGGGAGCAACCATAATAACGTCACAATCAACATACATATTTGGTGGCAAGGACATATCTAGGTAGTAGAGGCATTGTAGGTACATGATTGTACAACAACAACAGAGGTTCTCAATTACATGTGTTGGTTATGTTGATTAAGGTTGGTTGTCATTGATGTCAACCCTTGAAGAAAGACCCGTAGCACAAAGTTTTGGGTAATGGACCCAATAGTGTTTGATGTAAATATGACTCATTATTGTTTTTTCATGGTTGATAAGAAGTAAATA
>WSFP011400670.1:0-26513 GCA_009831015.1 Picea engelmannii
TCCTTAGTTGGTGCCCTAAGATATTGGGCCGAGTACTACTATTGGACCCCACATGTATATCAGAGAGATATATCATAGGGAAAACCCTTGTCTGTAGAACCCTTGAATACCTAACCTTTTGCGACGGAAACAAAAATAGAACATACAAGATCTATTGCCGTGCAACCGTGTCTCCTGCATTCGAGTTGCAAAATTACTACACATTTCTTCCTGTTAAGCATTTGGGCATTTCATCATTGCAATATTCTTTAGATCAGAGCATAACTTCGCAAGTGTAAAAAAAAGAAAGTTCTGGATCTTTTTGGACCCATTATTTGAGACCTATTCCATTGGATTTCTCTCTTTGCCCTTATCACATTCATACTTATCAATTTTCAACATTTTTTTTTTTTTTTGATCTGTGTGGCCCCACTTGCCCCTTTTCGGTTCCCTTGTCATCATGGCCCATACCCATAGCCAAGACTTGGAAGCTCGCTTCAATACCTTGCACTCTAATTTCATAGAGACCCAACACGAAGTGAGACAACTCAGTGCCAATATTTCCACCATCAATAAAAACATGCATTCCTCCATCGTCGCCTCAATCAAGGAACCCAAACAATACATTACTACCCAGCTTGAATCTTTCACTACGATGATCTGCACCAAGCTGCATATCCCTGTAGATCCTCCCTTATTTGACCCACCTTTGCATACTGAAGGTGAAACTTCCTCTCATTCCCAGAATTTTTAGCCCCATCACTTTTAGCATGACCTACGCCTTCCACATGTGGATGTGACCAAATTTGATGGCTCGAATCCCACTGGCTAGGTAACTTAAAGAAAACATTATTTCTCTTTGTACGACATTACAGATGAGTTGGCCAAACTCCGATATGGTGTTCTCCATCTAGATCAAGAACGTTGGCAATGGTGGCAATGGAGAAAAAATGCTCACCAAGGGTATGTTGCTTGGACACACTTTGTGGCAGAGCTTTATGAACACTTTGACACTGACACCAACCATTTAGATCATTTGACAAAGTTGAAACAATCTGGCACAGTGGAAGACTTTATAGCTGCTTTTGAGCAACTGGATTTTCGTACAGAGGGCATGTTTGATGTTTTTTTTTCTGAGAATGTTTTATCAATAGCCTTAAGGATGAGATTCATGCCCATGTCCTCATGGCTCAGCCTAAGAGTTGGGTGGAGGCTACAAAAAGAGATAAGGAAGCACAACAGATTATCTCTTCTCAAAACAAAAAACCCTCCTTTATTGCTCGCATTAAACCAGTAAATCCAACTCCTCCTTCTACTCCACTAAAGATCCAAAATTATCCAGGGTCGAAATGGATGAACGCCAACTCAAAGGCCTTTGTTATAATTATGACGACAAATATTTTCCAGGACACAAGTGTAAGGAACAAAAGATTTTTATGTCCATCTTAGAGGATGTTTTGGAAGAGGACGTTGAGGCTCCCCTTGTGTCCATGTCACCTGAACCCACTAACATAACCCCTCCTTTAGACCCTCCTGAAGTAGAACCGACCATTTCCCTAAATGATCTCACTAGCTTCTCTGCTCCCGAAACCCTCAAGCTAATTGATTACATCAAGCATAGGAAGGTCATCATTCTTGTTGACAGTGGAAGCACCCATAATTTTATTCATCGCTGCATTTCCCAAGAAACTAATTTCTATATCCGTGCAGTCAATAATTTCCAAGTCATGATTACCAATGGTGGGTCCATGAAATGTGGAGGGCGTTGTGAAAATGTGCATCTCCAAATTGGTGACTACCACCTGAAATATCATATGTTTACTATCAACATGGGCGGTTGTGACATTGTGTTGGGTGCATAATGACTAAGGACTTTGGGTCCCATTCTCATGGTTTTTAATGAATTAACCATGCAATTCAAGTAGGAGGGGAAACAATATAAGTTCCAAGGCATCACCACCAGTTCCCCAGAGATCATTAGTTCCCATCGCATGGAAAAGATGCTCAAAAAAGGTCATTATGGAATTATTTCCCAACTCCATGCCATACAAGCAACTGAGACACCCTCTGTTCCACAGGACCTCCAATCCATCCTCTCTAAACATCAAATGATTTTTTCCACTCCCCAGGGACTCTCTCCTTCCCGTGGTTTTCATGATCATTCCATTCCCCTTGTCCTAGAAATCCTTCCTCCCAATATCCGTCCCTATCATCACCCCTTTTCCCAAAAAAATGAAATTGAGAAAATGGTTCAAGAACTGCTCAACACATGTGTTATCCGCTATAGTACGAGCCTCTACTCTTCTCATGTGGTCATGGTCCTTAAGAAAGAAGGTTCTGGGCGCATGTATCCTGACTTTCGCACCCTCAACAAACTCACCATTAAAGACAACTTTCCCATTCCTGTCATTGATGACCTCTTGGATGAATTGAGTGGCGCCCAGTTCTTTACTAAACTTGATCTTCGTTCTGGATACCACCGGATCCGTATGAAAGAGAAAGACATTCGTAAGACTACCTTTAGAACTCATGAGGGCCACTATGAGTTTTTGAGCATGCCCTTTGGCTCATGTAATGCTCCCTCCACCTTCCAAAGCCTCATGAATCATGTCTTCCATCCTTGTCTCTGTCATTTTGTATTATTTTTCTTTGATGATATCCTCATCTATAGCAAAACCTGGACAAACCATCTTGCTCATGTGGATCGAGTTCTCCATTTACTCTCTCAACACCAACTTTTCCTGAAACAATATAAATGTGGTTTTGGCACCTCAAAATTCGAGTACTTGGGTCATCTTGTTGGCAAGACCGACGTCGGGGTGGATCCTAAAAAGATTGAAGCTATGGAAGATTGGCCTCACCCAAAGACTCTCAAAATCTTGCATGGATTTATGGGCTTAACGGGTTATTATCACAAGTTTGTTAAGAATTATGAAAAGATTGCGACACCTCTCACTCCACTCCTTAAAAAGAATTCTTTCACTTGGACTCCAAAAACTGCTCAGGCTTTTCAAACCTTGAAGTTGGCCATGTGCACCACTCCAGTCCTAGCCCTTCCTAATTTCACAAATACCTTTGTGCTAGAAAGTGATGCTTCAGGGAAAGGAATTGGCGCTCTCCTTATGCAAGATGGTCGACCTTTGGCCTTTAGCAACAAACAACTGCCTGAGCAAAATTTTGGCAAATCAATCTAAGAAAAGGAAATGTTGGATATTCTGGATGTCGTTGATATTTGACACCCTTATCTATTGGGGCAACGCTTCCAAATTAAGACAGATCATCAAAGCCTCAAGTATTTTATGGAACAACACATTTCCTCCCCAGAGCAACAAAAAAGGGTGACTAAGCTCTTTGGATATGATTATGAGATCATTTACAAGAAAGGAAAATACAATGTGGTTGCTGATGCACTTTCCAAAAAATATGAAGATGAAGGGTCCCTTTTTTATCTCTCCTTCATTGTACCAGATTGGCTCCAAGTTGTTCATCAGGAATGGCTACACGATCCCAAAATTTTGCATTTGATACAACAATTGAAGTCTAATTCTCTAGTTTCCCCAGGGTACTCTTGGCTCCATGATGAGAATTGATACAAAGGCTGTTTGTATTTAATTAAACAGTCAAACCTTAAATCCATGGTACTTTCTGAGCTTCATGCTACACCCACAGTTGGGCACTCCGGGTTTACCAAAACCTATGACAGGGTCAAACTTTCATTTTTCAGGGATGGTATGAAACAAGACGTTCGTAATTTTGTAGTTGAATGTGATGTGTGTCAACGCAACAAGGGAGAAATAGTCAAATCTCCTGGCACACTACAACTGCTTTTGATTCCACCTGCTATTTGGCGGGATATATCTATGGATTTTATTGCAGATGTACCTAGATCTTGAAATAAATCAGTCTTCATGGTGGTAGGTTATCATCTTTCCAAGTATGCTCATTTATGTTCTCTTCAACACCCATTTATAGCATCCACTGTGGCTCAAATTTTCATGGATAAGGTCTTCAAGCTTCATAGCGTGCCGCATTCTATTGTTTCTGATCGCGACCCAACTTTCAACAACAATTTTTGGAAAGAATTGTTCAAGATACAAGGCACCCAATTGCATCTCAACACAACTTATCATCCCCAGACTGATGGTCAAACTGAAGTTGTCAACAAGTGTTTGGAAACATATTTGAGGTGTTTTGCATCGAAAAGGAAAAATTAGTGGGCTCACTGGTTACCACTAGCTTAATGGTGGTACAACACTTGTACCATATAGCTACCCACATGAATCCTTTTGAAGTGGTATATGGAAAAAAGCCACCTTCAGTTCTTTCATATTTTCCAAGTGTCTCGAAGGTCCAGGCGGTTGACCAAACACTTACAGTTCGAGAGGCTATTCTCTGTACCCTTAAAGAGAATTTGTTCATGGCCCAGAATCCCATGAAGCAACAAGTAGATCAAGGTCGCTTTGAATGTCAATTTGCAGAAGGGGATCAGGTGTTTCTTCGACTACAACCTTATAATCAAAATTCCCTTAAGGCTGACCATTGTCAGAAACTGGCGCCCAAATTTTATGGTCCTTATACTGTTCTCAAGAGTGTGGGATATGTGGCTTATCAGTTAGCCATTCCCATTCATTCTAAGCTCCATCTTGTTTTTCATGTTTCCTGCTTAAAGAAGGTGATTGGAACTAAGTGCCAAACTCAAACCAACCTTCCTAAGTTGGACGAAGAAGGCTCCATTTTGCTATAACCACAAGTAGTTTTGGACCAACATGAGCATCGTCTGCATCAATGAACCATCAAGGAAGTGTTAGTTCAGTGGAAAGATACAACTCCAACATATGCCACTTGGGAACCATCTACCATTCTGCAACAATTTCCACATCTTAATCCTTGAGGACAAGGCTGTTTTTAAGGGGGAGGACATGTTAGGGACCTAACCCATCATGTAGGTAGAATAATATATTTCGATGTAATAAAGGTCAATATAAATATTTCCTAGCAATAAGGAAGAATAAGTCCAATGTAAGAAGACCTAATAGAAGCTTTCACTTCTAGAAGGATCTTCCTCTAGATGGTTCTTGTGATAGACATATTCAGTATAAATAACAATCGAGGGTATGGGAACTTTTGTCTTGGATATTATTGTAATAGAGCTCTACTTTGCTGGAGGTTGCCCCCTGGAAGAGGCAAGTGAACATTGCTCTCAATAATCAAAGTGGTCTTTCTGGTATTATTCTGGTATCATTTTGGTATTATTGTGGTGTTGTTATGGTTATATTGTTGTTCATCTGCCATTTCTAGCTATTTATTTTTGTTCTGCATACTTTTTTATATCTGGAATATTACAGTAACTCATCCTCATATTACATTTTTGGGATCTACGAGCATGCTATGATCCATGCTTAAATTTGGTGTGCATTGTATACAAGTAGGTTTATCATATTGTCAATTGGGTTTAGCCCAAGCGGTTGTGAGAAAGGAATTTTATCCTTCCCACCCAAATTCAATTCTCACAAGTGACATGTTGAGTTCTTAAGGAGTATATTGTTTTAATTATTTGAGCCCTATGTTAACAAATCCTTGAGCTTTCGTGGAGTCTGGTTTACACTAAGTACCATCCTTGGAATGAGGGAAAGTGCCCCATAGGTTTCCTCCAATATTTATTTCATAAAAAAAGTAGGTTTATCATGTTATTGTATGCATTGGGTTCATAACATCATCCTAGCTACAATGACCATCTCAACAACCTTAGTTTGGGCGAGATCACTAAATCTCCCCATCCACTTTTGGGATAAGGGAATGTTATAGGCAATTGGAAATTGCTTGGGAAATTGTCTTAAGATCATCTTAAGCTAGAGGATTCAAGAAATTTTTACCAATGGAAAAATTTATATAAAACATGACATGAGTAAAGTTACATTTGATAAGGTCATTATAAAGTATAATAATTCTTGATATGCCTAGGAATTGGATTATGAGAATTTGGATTTTATGTGTAGAGTTTATCTAGAGATAGGCCATCTAAATGAAGCTTACCTAATGGCAAAAATTTCGTCATCCAAGAAAGAAAAAATTGCAAACCTAGTGGATGGAAGTATTTGATGACAAAACGAAATCAAAATAAAGTAAAGGTATTCAATCCTATAGCTATGGTAAAATAACATATCACACCTTTGTTGGGGTGTGTTATTGAAATGGATATTGACGTTACTAAGGATTCCCTACCTAAATATCCTTCTAGGGGAATGGTGATAAGTCATGAATTAGATAATTAAAATCATGAAAGGAAATCAACCCCTTTTCCCAATTCACACAATGCAATGCAATTAACATTGTTGACATCTCCATCGATCTCAAATCAATAAAAAAACTAGATAAAAATAAGAAGGAATAGAGGGGGGAAAGGTTAGCCTTCTAGCTTGTAGGATTCCCAACGAAGAAATTTAGAAGAAAGTGGACCATTCATCAATATGTTAATGCATCCATGCCATAATACATCCTTGATTGAGAAAAGTTTGTATTAGATTTTTAGACTTAGAAAACGGGTTAAAAATTGAATACCTACCCTGGATATGACAATTTAGGGGGTTGAAAATTGAATATTAGATCCCAAAAAAGGGTGCTCATGATTCTAAATTTCTATGTTGGTTACACAATAATTTGATCGTGCATATGATTGATAGGAGAAACAACTTTAAGCTCATTCATGAAAAAGGATTAGAATAACCAATCATTTAAATTCAAGGAAACAAATTTATGGTTGGACTATTATCTTAGCAATATAAGTAACAATATTGAAAATAAAAAACAACCCTAAGGGCTAGAAAAATTGGTAGATGCTCCTATGTGGAGTTCGTTGTTAGGGTCCTACCCTAACCCCCTTACTTAGATACTTTATTAATGTATGAGTCCACCTCCCTTGAATAAGGTCCATTAAATAGTTAGTTAATAGTCACTCTCTGTAATAAAGGGTCCCTTTTAGTAATAAGGCCCAAATTAGTTGGTTGACCGTCATTATCAGGGGCCCATAGGTAGCTAGAATTATATATGGATATATATATACATTGAGTAGAATTTTATGTATTGTTTGGTCAAGAATTGTTATTATGTTTGGAGCATTTCTCTTGGAGGTTGCCCCATTGAACATCCAAGTGAACATAGCTCTCTATTTTTGCTTAGCAAATAGATATTTCATGGGGTTTATCTCTCTTTTCTCTTGTGTTCTTAGTTTTTTCACTATATTTTATGTGAATTCTATGAATTTTTCGGGTTAAGTACACTACAAGTGGAATCATATCTCTATCTTGAGCATGAAGTAGGAGAATTTGTGGGCACAAAGTGGGAATGTTTTTATTTCTCTTTGTTGATTTTTGAAGGAAAAAAAATGACAACATGCAGGTCTAATTTCGAAATTTTTTGTGGAGAATTTGGAAAATCCATCATGATAACTTAGTTCCTCTAAAAACAATACCCAATTTCAAAAAACAAATCGTGCAAAATGGAGTTCGAAAAGTGGAGATATCATTGATTTAAAACCGACAATTTGTTTTGGGAAGGCCACAAATTTTTTAGATTGGATATCTTTTCATGGAGTGCACATATTTTAGTCAAACCAATGCTAATATTTAGAAAAGGTATGGAATTTCATAACTTGGGTCATAATATCCAGTCTGAGAGGTATAGTAGAAGTTGTGAACGTTTTACATTTTCAGCCTCAAATCCTACCTTGTACAAGTTATTTTCTAGTGATCTTTAGAGATTTTTCTTGGGTTAGAGAGCTCATAAATTTTTTATTTTTTTTAGATATGTGTTTCAATGCCTTTAAATGAAAAAAATGATTTATCATTCAGTAGGTAAAATTGTGGTAGGATAAGAATACATGCAGGAAATACAAGTGGAATCACATTGTTGGAAACCGTTGGAACCCATGTTGGTACCTCTTCGAGTAGTACCACATCAGACGATACCTGTACATATAATCTCACTTCCACGTACCCTCAAGTATATAGGAAATCCCATAGGTATACCTAAAACCAACTTTAGATAAACTAATTTGTCATCTTGTTTCTATAGTACATTGAGAACAACACTCGGGGAGATCACTTTCTAGTACCTGGGTAGTCGAGTAGTATGGATAAGGGCACAATTGAGCCTCCTTAGTTAGTGCCTTGAGATATTGGGTCGAACACTATTGTTGGACCCCACATGTATATCATAGAGCTATAGAATTTGACACTTCCTTGTCCCCAAGACTCAGTAACCTATTTCAGTGAGCTCACTTATGAAGGGTACCTATAAACCACCTCATACTTCTCTAGACAACATGAACACCTACTCTACTACAAGCAAGTTAGAGTATGTGGAAGAGTAGCCTAAGAAAATTTAGGATGAAATAACTGGGTTCAATGAGACATTGGATAAGAAGTTGGATGAGAATTTCAAAAACTTCTAAAAGATGTTTACTGAGAAGTTGACGGATATGAAAACTCTGGGAATACCAAAAGAAAACCATTGGACTACACAACACATTGAACCACACCAGGAATAAACTTCTCACTCAAGACTATTTAACCACGCATAATCCTGGTCGGGTCTACACAACAATAGATCAATGGATAATAACATATGGCACCATTCTTATAGGGTGGAGCTGAACAAGTTTGATGGTTCTGACCCATTTAGATGGGTCACCTAGATGGAACATTAATTCTCCCTCTAAGGCATTACTGATGACATGATGAAACTTAGGGTGGGGGTCTTGTATCTAGATTTGGAATGATGGTAATGGTGGGGATGAAATAAAAAATCATATTCATTCTATATCAATTAGAGTTAGTTTGTTAAAGTTATCTATGCACATTTCAAGAAACATACTCACTATTTGGGGCAACTTACCAAGTTACGCTAAACAAGCTAACTCATAGACTTTGAGAAATACTTTGAGCAATTAGCTATCTTTACATATAACTTAACAAATTCTTTCTATAAATAATGTTTCATTAGTGGCCTCAAGGAGGATAATTGAGCATAAGTTAGAATTCAATGTCCTACTACATGGTTGGAAGCGAGGCAAAGGGCCCTAGAAGTAGAGACGATGATTAATGCACCAAAAAAAAAATAACCTTCATTCCCCACACTTATCCTACCCAAGTTAATTCCCCAAGAATAACTCCTACTCATCCCTTGAAAGTACAAAGGTTATCTCCAGTGGAAATGGTAGATTTCCAAATAAAAGGACTCTTTTATAATCGTGATGAAAAATATGCTCTAGATCATCAGTGTAAAGAACATAAATTATTCCAAATTGATATGACCACTTAGGCATTTATTGAAGACATAAGTATCGAAGAGATTCTAGATTTATAAGTTGAAGACACCAACACTCAAGCTTAGGTAGATATCGAACTTCCATTCTCTCATGAAGAACCACATATCTCCCTATATGCATTATTAGGCATCTCAACTCCACAAACATTGAAACTCATGGGTTACATAAAGCATCAAAAAGTCATAGTCCCAGTTGATAGTGTTAGTACTCACAATTTCATTCACAAGAGAGTGGCAGGAGAAGCCCATTGTTTTGTACACCTAGTGCACACCTTTTAAATCATGATCACGAATGGAGGTATGATGAAATGTGGGGGAAGATGTGAAAATGTTAGACTCTGGATGGGAGACTATCATATCAAAACCCATCTATTTTCCATTGATATGGGTGGGTGTGATATAATATTAGGGGGGGAATTGTTATGCACATTGGGACCAATCACCATGGATCTAAAATAACTCTTTCACTAAAGAGGGTCATGTACACACCCTTCGAGGGATTCAAGTAGGCTCTCCTGAAATAGTTAACACTCGTCATATGGAGAAGTTATTAAACAAGGGTTGCTTTGGCATTATTTCCCAATTTAATGCCATACAGGTTATGGACAAACCAACACAAGAAATCCACCCAGACTTGTAGCTAGTCCTTGACAAACATCATCAGGTCTTTGATATACCAAAAGGTTTACCCCCTTCTTGAGGATACCATGACCATGGAATTCCCCTAATTCCAGGAATTCAACCACCAAATGTATGTCCTTGTTGCCACCCTTTTGTAAAAAATAATGAAATAAAAAAGATTATTCACAAGTTGTTGGAGGTGGGGGTCATATGTCTCATTACAAACCCTTACTCATCAATAGTAGTCATGGTATTAAAGAAGGAAGGAAATTGGTGCATGTGTCCTAATTTTTGAGCTCTCAATCAATTGACAATCAAGGACAAATTCCCCATCCCCATTATTGATGATCTCCTTGATGAAATTCATGGAGAAAGTTTTTCACTAAGATTGATCTACGTTTAGGATAGCACCAAATCAGGATGAAAGAGGTAGACATCCCAAAGAGAGCCTTCAGAACACACAAAGGTCATTATGAGTTTCTAGTGACACCTTTCATCCTTTGTAATACTCCATACACTTTTCAAATTCTAATGAACAAGATTTTCAAACCCTTCCTACACAATTTTATGCTAGTATTATTTGATGATATCTTGATCTACAATAAAGCATGGGAATCACACATAGAGCATGGTTATAAGTCCATGAAACTCTTGAGAGACAACCAATTATTTTTGAAGTTCTCCAAATGTGTTTTTAGGGATCCCAAGGTTGAATATTTGGGTCACATTGAAAGTTAGGAGGGAGTATGAGTTAATCCCAAGAAAATGGTGGCTATGCAAGATTGACCCCATACCAAAACACTTAAGAGATTGAGGGAATTATTAGGACTTACAAGATACTACAAGAAATTTGAGAAAAAATATGGCAAAATTGTAACTCCGCTAACTTTATTCCTTAAAATGAATGCATTTGTTTGGAGTGAGATAGAAACATAAAACTTCATTGCTTTAAAGGATGCGATGTGCACTACTTCTGTATTAGAAGTACTTGACTTTAATAATACTTTTGTCTTAGAATGTGATGCTTCAGGGAGAGGTATTGGAGAAGTATTAATGCAATAAGAATGCCCCTTAGCATTATGATTTAGATTGGATCGTCATATATTTTGTCATCTATATTAGTACTTTATGAGTGGAAAAATTGGAGGAATTGGCTTGCTAGGCCATTTTAGTGGTAGGTCCCAATTTTGAAAATTGGGGTATGGAACCTTCTTGATCCATTTGAGAAATTAAATGACATTTTTTTGGGTTACAACATTTGGAATTTACATGCACACCCTCTATAGTGATGTACACACCAAGACCTTTCCAACTTTGAAAAAATCACCTCAATCGGTGTTTGTATGTGAAAGTTATGCCTCCTGCAAGTTGACTTACCTTGTTGACCACCATGGTACTATTGGATGCCACATCAACCCACATTACTCACACATATGTGGCTATCCATGTGTGGACTTTCAATAATATTCTAGAAGGTCCAATCCTGATCACTAATTGAGGGTTGAGGAAGTCAAAACCCTAACCCTAGATGACTATCGGGCTATTTTAAAGATCGAGCCACTAGGAGGAGAAATGGATTCCATTATTTAGCATTGTATTTGTTCCATAGTTGAACATAGCACCTAGGAGTGGTATTTTTGAGAGCATAACAGAGGAGGAAAATATTATGTAGCAACCATACCTTCTAGCTAGGCTTTCTCTTGTATTGGGTTTTCTAGGATATGTCTTGTGTTCATTTGTGTGTGGATGGTGTGTTCTTTTTCTCATTCCTTTCATTTTCATATTTCATTCCTTTCATAAATTCAAGCAAAACTAGTAATTAATTAATTTGGGATCTAAGGAAAATTTGTTTGCATAGTCTAAGATTTAAGAATATTATAATATTTGTTGCAATGGACTATTTCAATGGAATATCCATGGAAATTTATAGATTATATTGGTATCATAGCGGTTTTCTTTGAGATATTTGTGGAAAGTTGCAGGATATAGGAATTGCCTTAAGAAAAAAGTTGTAGAACCTTATCCACAGAAGATGACTTTGTTGACAACAACCCTCAAGATCCAACAAAAGAGAGGTTTGTGACAATGGAAGAGTAAGTCGCTAATATCTCTCACAATATGGCCCTTCTCATGGTGGCTCTAGAAATATAGCTTGAACCATTCAGGGAGGTTCCAGGCTCTGACTCAAAGATTGGATCAAAGGGGAAACCAAGAGAAAATCAATACCTATAAAAGGAGTCTAAGAAAGATCCCAAGAAATAGAAACCAAGTTCCAGTGCCATTACCCCTTCACAACATTTATTTAAATTGGAAGAAAAAGTGGATATCAATCCATACCAAGGTGAGATAAATCTAATGAATTTGATTCATTGGTTGCAACAACTAGAGGTCTATTTCATTTTCCACCATATAGAAGAAGAGTAGGAGATTCCATTTTCCAGACTAAAATTAGAGGATCATGCATAAACCTTGTGGGAAAGTCACATGGAGACACTTAGGTTGGAGTGTGATCTACCAGTAACTAAGTGGGAAGATTTCAAAACCCTCATTAAGTCCCAATTCTACCCTATTAGGTATGTAGAGAACCAATGGATCTATTTTCATTACTTCAAACAAAGTCAAGGGAAGAGTATGTAGGAGTACACCACCAAATTCAGAAACATGACTATCATGTTGGATATTTCTCCCAAGAACCTAGATGCACTCCTCAAGTATCTAGGGGGTCTACATAGTCATTTGTGAAAGCAAGTGATGTTATTCAATCCTAGGACAATTGATGAGGCCTATCTGTAAGTGCAATATCTAAAAAACATAGGCCACAAAAAGGATAGCCAAGTGATTCCAAATAGAAAGAACACCAAGATGCTTCCAAGGAGGGAAAGAAGAAGTATATAGATAAATACAAGGAGATGAAAACCACTACACATCATTGTAAAGATCCAAGCAACCAATGTAACCATTGCAATATCGATGGTCACACTAAAGAAAAGTGTTGGAAACTACATCTAGAGTTGAATCCTAAGAACCACAAGAAGGATGCCATGAAGAAGACAATTTTAGCCACATATTCAAGCAATCAGGTAGAGATCAACTTAGATGTGGATGAGAATATTGCCTACACTTCAATGCAAAAGGATGTGAATCTCAAGAGCCTTCATCACAAGGAAGAGAAGGAGATGAAAAAACTCTTCCATATCAAGATCTAGATCAAGAAGACCAAGCTAGATTCTCTATTTTATTCTGGTTCACAAGCTAATCTCATAGTAGATAGTCTGGTCAAAAAGCTTGGTTTGGAGGTTCATGATCATCCTAGCCCATATCCATTCGAGTGGGTTAAAAATGATGAGTAGGTAAAGGTAAAAAATAATGTAAGATCAATTTGTTGTAAGTGCAGATTTTATTGATGAAGTGGAGTTAGATGTAGTACCCCTTGACATGTGTGGTGTAGTTTTTGGAAGCCCCTACTTGTATATGAGGGATGTAATATTCATAAAGAGAGAAAACCAATATCACTTGATTAGGGATAGGAAGTAGTTCATCATCAATGCACATAAAGGTACATTTAATGTCTCACTCATAAGTGACAACCGAGCCAAAAAGTTGATTAGTTCAAGTAAGAAGTATGTTTTGTTTTTGTTACGAGAGAATCAACTAGGTGATGAATCTGTAAGAGTAAAGGCATCCCTAGAGGGATGTACTAAAAAATAGAAACAACAGTTGGAGGAGTTGTTGTAGGCATACAGAAGAGTTTTTATGAGCCTGAAAGGATACCACCTAAGAGAGAAATGGAGCACGAGATATAGTTGTTTCCTTACTTATGATTACCCAATATTAGGTTGTATATACAATTCATTAGAGAATCAAATGAAGTGAAGACGTAGTTGCAATAAATATTAGATCATGGAGTCATTCAACCAAGAACCCCACCTTGTGGGTCACCTATCATCACCATACCCAAGATGGATGGGACTTGGCAGATGTGTATCAATTATAGAGCTTTGAACAATATTACACTTAAGAATCAGTACCCTTTACACATGATTGATGATTTGTTAGATTAGTTACAACATGCCAAGTACTTCACCAAGTTGCATCTCAAATAGAGATACCACTAAGTATGTTTCATAGAAGAAGACACCTGGAATACCACCTTCAATACAAGGAAAGGTTTGTATGAATTTTTTATCATGCCATTTGGTTTATGTAATGCACTGGATACATTTATGAGACAAATGAATGATGTATTACACCCATATTTAGATTCATTTTTTATAGTGTTTTTAGATGATATATTAGTTTGTTGCTCTACCTGGGACGAACACATATCAAATCTCATGCAGGTGTTAGAGACTCTGAAAAATCACTAACTTCTAGCTAACCTCAATAAATGTGAGTTTGCTTAGAAATCATTGGTGTATTTGGGGTATGTGGTCGATGGAGGGGAGCTCAAGATAGATCTTGCAAATATGGAATCCATCATAAAAAATTTAGTTCCTACTAATATAATTGAATTTAGAATATTTGTTGGGGAAACACAATACCTATGGAAGTTCATAGCATATTTTTCAGTAGTAGTTGCACCACTCCATGCCATAACAAGTAATGGTAAGATTTTATAGAGAGGAAAGAACCAATAAATTTTTTTTGGCGAGATAAAATGAAATATATATCAAGGAATAGTTCTCGAATTACCTAACTTGTAGAATCCCTTCGAAGTGGAGATAGATGCAAATGGGTATGTTATGGGAATAGTTTTGACGCAAGGAGGTAAACATGTATGCTATCATTTTGAAATGTTTCATGGGGGAGTCTTAAACTACCCTACCTATGATAAGGAAATTTATGACCTGGTTCAAGTTCTTAAGAAGTGGAAGCACTATTTGATGGGAAAGGAAACCATTATCCACACATATCACCAACCACTACAGTGTTTACAAGAGATTCAACAAACCATACATTACAAGAGTATGGGGATTTTTCAACAATTTCATCTAGTCATCAAGTATACGAAGGGAATTACTAATAAGTTGGAAGACATTCTTTCAGGGCCACCCACTTCCAAGATTACAACTTTGGGAACTCTTATGCACATGGATCCTTTTACCTATGATGCATGCAAAGAGGCATACCAACAAGATGATGAATTCAAGGAGGTGTTTCAACAACTATAGGGACAAATTCATGTAGAAGAAGGTGATAATAAGATTGAATATCATATCCAAAATGGGTTACTCTATAAGTTATACAAGCCCTGTGTTCCTAAAGGTGAAATATTGCAACTTATTAGAGAGGCTCACACCTCCAAATTTGCAAGAAATTTGGTTTTGGCAAGACAATTTCTAACTTTCAAATGTATGTTTACTAATCCATAATGCTAGAAGATGCAACATGATATATTATATGAAGCATACTTTGTTATACCAACAAGCCTAGTAATAGGAAGCAAGGTTTATATCATTCCTTTCCTATGCCCACTTGACCTTGGGAAAACATTTCCATGGATTGTGTGGGTGGTTTTCCAACAAACATGAAGGGACATGACTATTTGTTTGTGGTAGTTGATGTTTTAGCAAGATGTGTGTTCTTATGCCTTGCAAAAATACCATCAAAGGACAAGAAGCATAAAACATGTTCTTTGAACAGGTTTGGGTGCACTTTGGGATACCATATTTCTTAGTGCCTTTTGGACTACACTTTGATAGAATATGGACATGGAGTTGAAGAGATCTACAACATTACATACACATACAAATGGGAAGACATAAGTAATCAAAAGGATTTCTTTTGAGGGGTTACAATCAAAATCATCCAAGACATGGGATGAAAATTTGATCTACATTCAACACTCTTATAATAGAGCAATCAATACTTATACCAATAAGTCCCATTTTGAAACTTGCTTTGGATATTTTCCACCTTCACCCTTGGATGGTGTATATGAAAAGTAAGGAGGAGTGATAGAATACATCACAAAGAAGTGTTAAAAGCAGATAAATTTGTTGAAAATATTAGACAAATCCATTTGGAAGTAAAGGAGATGCTGAATAAATCACGAGAAAAGTATAAGGTCAGACATGATCGACACATAATCGAAAATTCATTCAAAGTAGCAAATAGAGTTTGGTTACATCCAAACAAGGAAAGACTACAGGGTCTTGGTAAGAATATCAAGGCTCTGCGGTATGGCCCTTTTGAGGTATTGGAGAAGGTGGGAGATAATTCCTGTAGATTCAATCTACCCCCATACTTTCACATTTACTTAGTAGTGAATGTGGATAATTTGAAACTATATGAGCCTTCCATGTTGGATCAAGAGGTGGAGCAGGTCCTACCTACCATATAGGACTTAGCACCATATGCTTAGGAAAAGTTGGTAGAAGATATAGTTTTTCAAAAGAAGTCTAGAACTACTAGACAGGGGTAGCATGACCTTTGGAAAATTGGGTTGAAAGGACAACTTCTAGGAAAAACAAAATGCTACTCCAGGGAGAAGGTAGAGGAAAACTTTATTCACCTTGTTTATTAAATCTATTGGGGACCAAAAGCCTCCCTAAATAGGGATTTATGATTTGGATTGGATCATCACATAAATTTTCATCTATCTTAGTAATTTCTAGGTGGAAAAATTAAAGGAATTGGCTTGCAGGGCCATTTTAGTGGAAGGTCCCAGTTTGGAAAATTAGGGTCCATAACCTTTTGTATCCATTTTGAGGCATTAAATGGAATTTTGGGGGGTTACCATGTCCAAAATTTATTCTCACATGCTCGATGGTGATCTACACCTAAATACCTTTCAAATGATGTACAAATCACCTCAATTGGTTCTCGTATGCAAAAGTTATGTCTCCCACAAGTTGACCTACCTTGTTGACCACCATGGTACGAGTGGATGCCATGACATCCCCCATTACTCACACATATGGGGCTATACATGTGTAGAATTTTAAGAATATTCTAGAATGTCCAAACTTGTTCACTAATTTAGGGTTGATGAAGTCAAAACTAACCCTAGATGACTATCGAGCTATGTTAAATATGGAGTTGGTAGGAGGAGAAAGGGGTTCCATTATTTAGCATTGTGTTTTTTCTATAGTTTATTAGATCATCTAGGAGTGTTATTTTTTAGAGCATAACAATGGAGGAAAATATTTTGTAGCAACCATATAGGCCACTATGTCAAAGGAAACTCTAGAATGAGTGCCTCCTTCTTTGTACTTGCATTTCCGTAACTAAAGAAAAGGAGCATAGCATATGCCTCTCCTTCTAGCTAGGTTTTCTCCAATATTTGGTTTCCTAGGACATATCTTATGTTCATTTGTGTGTGGATGGTGTGTTCATTTGGCTCATTCCTTTCATTTTCATATTTCAGTTATTTCATAAATTCATGCAAAGCTAGTTATTAATTTATCTCAGATTTAAGGAAAATAACTTTACATAGTCTAAGATTTCATAATATTATAAGATCTATTTTGAAAAATTGTTCCATTGGAATATCCACAACAATTTATAGATCACATTCACCAATAAACAATTGTGTGACTGCAATTTGGGAAAACCCATATATGTAAATGAAATGATGAATATCCTTCATGCAGTGGAGACTTGGTGCCCATATCTTATAGGGAGGCTTCTTTTTACCAAAACTGGCCATCATAGTCTAAATTACTTGCTTAAAAAATGGTTGTCTTCACCAGAGAAACATAAATGGGTCACCGAGATGTTGGGGTATGATTATGGGATCATATATAAGAAGGGTAAAGAGAATGATGTGGTTGATGCTTTATCCAGACAATTGGAGGAGGATGGATCACTCCTTTCCTTATCATTAACAAGTATAGGATGGATCAAGGAGGCCCACAAAGAACGAATAGAAAACAATAATTTAAGGAAAATCATCCAACAAATCCAAGTAGATCCCAATGCACCTAAGAGTTATACATGGAAACAAGATACATTTTGGTATAAAGGGTGCATTTTTTTGGAAAAAAGATTTGGCCCTAAAACAACAAGTCTTAAAGGAGCTACATACATCACCAATAGTTGGTCACTGTGGATTTCATAAAACCTATGAAAGAAATAAACATTCATTCTTCTAGGATGTCATGAAACAAATATCCAAGGCTTTGTAGCATCCCGTGACGCTTGCCAAAGAAACAAGGGAGAGAAAATGAAGATACCAGGGGCATTGAAACCATTACCAATCCCAACACATATTTGGATAGACATTTCAATGGATTTTATCACGTGACTCACAAAATTAGGTAATAAATCAATCATCATGGTGGTTGTTGACCGTCTTTCAAAAGCTACTCATTTTTGTGCCCTAGCTCATTTTTTCACTCCTTCCTCAGTGGCCTGGGTCTCCATGGATCAAATATTTAAGCTACATGGTATTCCCACTTCCATTGTATCGGATTGGGACCCCACATTCACCAACAAATTTGGTAGGAACTATTTACACTCCAAGGTACATAGTTGAATATGAGCATTGCATATCATTCTCAAACTAGTGGTCAAACACAAGGGGTCAACTAGTGCTTAAAAACCTATTTGAGATGTTTTTCTTCTGAAAAGTCGCACCAATGGGCACAATGGATTCCCCTTGTTGAATGGTGGTACAATACCACTTATCACGGAGCTACCAAAATGACACCATGTGAAGCTATTTATGGCCAAAAAATATTATCAATGTCATCCTATGTACCATGCATCTCCAAGGTTCATGTAGTAGATATAACACTTCACACCAGAGAAGCAATTATCCATATCCTCAAGGACAACTTGTTTATGGTGCAAAATCAAATGAAATTACGAGTTTATTAGCATATATTTGAACGTTATTTTAACAAAGGGGATCAAGTGTTTCTTTGCCTACAACCTTATAAACACAAATCACTCAAAGATAAAGCTCCCTATAAGCTAGCTCCCAAGTTCTATGGTCCTTATTAGATCATACAATGCATTGGTCAGGTCGCCTACAAGTTGGTTCTCCCAAGCCACTATGAGATTCATTCAGTCTTTCATGCATCATGTTTGAAGAAAGTTGTGGGATAAAATTGCAAAGTGCATACCAAACTACTAGAACTTGATGAAGAAGGTTCCATTTAGCTCTATCCAGAAGCAATATTGGATACTAGAGAGTGTTGGTTGTGTCAATGCACAATCAAGGAAGTATATATCTATTGGAAAGATATGCAACTAGAAGATGCCTCATGGGAACTGATAGCGATTCTAAAACAATTTCCTCTCCTTCAATATTGAGGACAATGTTGCTTTTGAAGGGGGATGGCATGTTAGGGTCCTACCCTAACCCCATTACTTATATACTTTTTTAATGTATGAGGCCACCTTCCTTAAATCAGGCCCATTAAATAGTTAGTTAACAGTCACTCATTGTAATAAAAGGGTCCTTTTTAGTACTAAGGCCCAAATTAGTTGGTTGACCCTCATTATAAGGGGCCCATAGGTAGTTAATATTCTCTATGGATAGTTATGTATTGAGTAGGAGGTTATGTATTTTTTGTTCAAGAATTGTTATTGCATTTGGAGCATTGTTCTTGGAGGTTTTCCCCTTGAAGGGGCAAGTGAACATAACTCTCTCTTTTGCTTATCAAAGAGATATTTCTTAGGGTTTATCTCTCTTTTCTCTTGTGTCCTTGGGTTTTTCACTATATTTTATGTGAATTGTTTGAAGTTTGTAATATATTTTTAGACTTAGACAACATGATGGTCTAAAATGTTGAAATAATCAAAATGGATGTGGAATTCTTAGAAATCTATCTTAATGCAAATTCCCACAAAAGTCTCGAATACGAGAAATAGGTTAAAATTTGAATACCTACCCTAGAAATGAGAATTTAGGGGGTTAAAAATTGAATATCAGACCCCAAAAAAGGTTGGTCGTGATTCTAAATTTCTCTATTGGTAACGCAATATTGTGATCATGCATATGATTGATAGGAGAAACAACTTTAAGCTCATCCATGAAAAATGATTAGAATAATTGATCAATTAAAGTCAAGAAAATAAATTTATGGTTGGACTATTATCTTAGCAATATAAGTAACAATATAGAAAATAAAAAAGCAACCCTAAGGGTTATCACAATTGGTAGATGCTCCTATGTGAAGTCCATAAAGTTATCATATCAATTCCATCCATCAATTCCAGAGAAGAAGGGGGAGTGCTCTACATAGGCCAGTCTAGTACCAACGCCCCATTCTTCACTTATGTGTAAAAATGGGGTGAGATTATTTTCTTGGAAAAAAATAAATACTTAGTGTATTTAAACATCAATTTGAGTGAAACAAATGATTTATGCTGCAAAATTCCTAATATCTAACAATCAATACTTATGGATTATTTATGCACATATTTATCACAATACATTTATCTAATTTCTCAGTACCTAGTTAATAATCAACCATCCTTATGGATTATATTTTCAAATATGTATTGCAATACATTTGTCTATTTCATGTTATAAAAAGAAGGATCACAGAGAAAGAAAATAAAATAGATGTAAAAATAAAACACAAAAGATACACAATACAATAGAGACACAAATATACATGGTTCACCCAGTGTGGGCTACATCCACCAGAGAAATTTCCAGTCCTTCCTTTATTATTATCCAGCAAAATGAAGGGATACAAGCTACAACACACCCGTTGTAACTTCCTCTTCTTTCTCTCACAGTCTCCTCTCTCAGAATACAATATTCACACACATACATAGCTGCAGTACAATTCGTCATAAAATAGGGTTTCCTTATAGGGAAAAAAAACCCTAACATAACTTCTACTGTCATATCTGTGACCTGATAATGAACGGTCTAGATTGAATACGAAATTACAATATTTTACAAGGCAATTTTCCCAAAACATTCACTTCGGGGGTGTTTCCCCTGAACCCCTGCCAGGCAGGGTTCCATAAAGTGTCGTCACCCCCCCCTAGACCCTCTGGCTCTAGATGTGGGTGGGAAATCCCCCCCACACCCCCCCATCAGGAAATGGGGTCCAAACACAGTTGAAACAATACCTCCGAATCATGAATATAATCAGGCTCTACAACCAACAATTCCATTATGTTGTACCTTAATAATATTAAGTCCTCCACGTCATCTAAACTAGGAATAACTTGTAGACTATCTTTTCAAATTTAGTCCCCCAAATATACCATTTGGGAAAATCTCAATGGCATTGTAAGGAGGTGATGGGACGGTCAAATTAGCCTAGTGAGAGAGAATTAATCACTTGTAAAAGACAAATACATCTCATTTGCTAATTATTCTAGAAGGAGATCACAAATGCATGAGGTAACCTTCCAAGTCTCATAAATTCACCATTGAGGTAAATGGAGGTGACATTTCTTTGTCCATGCATTGAAAAATATATCTTTAATGTCGTTGATAACCAATTTTTTTTGTCAAAATACATACCTATGCCACCTATATTTCTCTTATTGATTACATGATATATAATACACATATGAGAAAATATACAAATACATTTCAGTCTAATACAAAATAAAAAAATATTATAATAAAAAATAAACATGAATATGAGTCACTACAATATGAGTATAGAGAGAGGTATGTGTGTCATAAAAGCAATTCTAAGATGCATATATGTTAGACTTATTTGACTTAGAAATTGAAACTTTTTAGAAAGACGTGTGAAAGGAGCATTATGTAACTATAAGGTACCACATGTATTATGAAGAGAAGAAATAGAGTTATTATGATGAATACCAACATAAACAACAAAATATAGAGAACAATAACACTAGAAATGATACCTTTATTGATAGAAATCCACGTTCACTTTCCTCTTCGAGTGGAAAACCTCTAGCAAAGCATAGCTCAATTACAAAATAATTCTCAAGAAAAAACTTTATCATGCCCTCTACTCCTATTTATACTAATTCTATCTTCTAAAGAAAATTCTAAAGGAAGATCTTTCTAGAAGCAAAAGCTTCTATTATGTCTTCTTACATTAGATTGTTCACATTATTATATAGGCCTTATTTACTAATGTTGGCCTTTATTAGATAGAAAACATATTATTCTACCTATGTGAGGGGTTAGGGAGGTTAGTTCCCTAACATTCCCTCCCCATTGAAAAATAGCCTTGTCATCAAGGCTTGAGGTGGGGAAATTGTTGCAGAATGGTAGTTGGGTCCCATGTGGAATGTTTTTGTGATGTATCCTTCCATTGAACTAAAACATCCTTGATGGGGAACTGATGGAGATGATGCTCATGGTGGTCCAATACTCCTTAGGGCCGCAACTGAATGAATCCTTTTTTATCCAATTCAGGGATACTGGTTTGGGTCTAGAACTGAGTTCCAATCACTTTATTTAAGCAAGAGACATGCAAAATATGATGGAGCTTAGAGTCACTGGGTAGAGATAATTAGTAGGCCATGGGCCCCATGTGCTTGAGAATTGTATAAGGACCATAAAACTTGGGAGCAATTTTTTGACAGTGTTAAACTTTGAGTGAAGTTTTCTTATATTGTTGTAGACAAAGAAACACCTGCTCCCCTTCAACAAATTAACATTCTGGATGACCTTGATCTACTTGTTGCTTCATGCAATTTTGAGCCATGACCAAATTTTCTTTGAGGGTACAGAGAATGGCAACGTGGACTGTAAGTGTTTTGTCAACATCCTGAACCTTAGATAAACCAGGAAGGTAGTATAGAACAAACAATGGATTTTGATTGTAGATCGCTTCAAAGGGATTCATGCGAGTGACAACATGGTAAGATGTTTTGTACCACCATTTAGATAGTGGTAACCACTGAGCCCATTGAGTTTTTCTGTCCAAAACAAAACACCACAAATATGTTTTCAAGCACTTATTGACAACTTCAGTTTTTACATCAATCTAGGGATGACAAGTCATGTTGAGATGCAGTTGGGTTCCTTGGAGCTTGAACAATTCTTGCCAAAAATTTCTAGTGAAAGTTTGATCATGGTCGAAGACAATAGAGTGAGGCATGCCATGGAGTTTGAAGATATTATAAATAAAAAACTAAGCCATTGTGGATGGGATGAATGGGTGTTGGAGGGCACATTAATGAGCATATTTGGAAATGTGATATATTATAACCATGATGATGGAATTATTGCCTGATTTGGGTAAGCTGACAATGAAGTCTATAGAAATATCTGCCCATACAACATGTGGAATAGGGAGTGGTTGGAGTGTGCCTGAAGTTTTGATTGTTTCTTCCTTATTTCACTGACAAGTATCACATTCAAACACAAAGGTGTGGATTTCAAATTTCATGCCTTCTTAGAAAAAAAATGATTGACATGTCCATAGGTTTTGTGAAAGCCTAAATGCCTAACTGTGGGTGAAGCATGAAGTTTAGAGAGCACAATGGATTGAAGGTGAGTCTATTTTCTTAAATACATGTGACCTTTATAGTGAAGCTCCTCATTGTTCCAAGAGTATCCCCAATTCTTATTTTCCTTTACTTTTCTACCTCGTGCTTTTATCATGGGGTGTTACACTCGTGCCAGTTTCCTTGGAATCATTACCACAACTGGCAACTCGAAATCCCGTTGGCACTTTATTATGGGGTTGTTGTAGCGTGTTGCAACCATGAAGAAGGTGGTGTTGCTTTTCATGAGTTGCAACAACGGGGATATCATGTTGTAGCATCATAGCGAGGTGTAGCAACAACATAGAGGGGTGTTGCAACAACATGGAAAAGTGTTGCAACAACATAAAGGACTGTTGCAACAACTTAGAAAGGGTGTTGCAACAACTTAGAAAGGGTGTTGCAACAACTTGGACTATATTTCCACCAATTCCTTTCTTATTGTAGCAACCACATTTCATTAGTAATCACAAAAAAGGTCAATACTCCCTCTTTTACACTAGAAAAACCACTCAAAGTGACATGCATTATAGAGTGACATACCTGAAGCAAAATGCGATAATTATGCTTAAGATAGAAGTGAAGGATGATAGAATGCCACACAAAAAAGGTAATAAAGGCTATGAAAAAGGTGGTGTTTTGGACACCCATTATCTTACCCCAACCAAAAGTGTTGCATGTCCTCATGAAACTAATCAGCCTGAATCTAACAGAGTGATGGTTTTATGGAGGATATCGATGGTGTACTTGTCATGCCCTTTGTCAGAAGCTGTGTAGTAGCCCCCATTTTCCTCTATCGTTTTCCAAAACCTTTCTTCTTCCCTTTCGTTTTTCTAAAACATTTGTCGATATTCGGGTGTTGGGAGATAAATCAAATGATAATGGAACTTGATCCCGATCCAACTATTTCCATAAGTTTTCACACACTATATATACCTGCTTACCCTTTTGACTGTTGGTATAAATTTGCGATAGTTAAAGGAAAATTTTTCTCTGATTTCTACTGTGCCCTATTCCCACCTATGCTTTCTTCATTGTAGGGCATATTGTACTAGGGATTCGATGTGTTTTTCACGTTCATTAATATCCTACACTTGATTTTGGAACATGAAGGGTGCACATTCTTTAGAATTGGCCCAGTGAAAATGTGGAATGAGGACCATCTTGGGTTTTTGGAATTCTCCCCTTTCCCATAGGTCACTTGTCCCATTTTTCTGGGAAACTATAAAATCATAACCCCATTGATCATGATTGTTCATGAAAGAGGTGAATGCTCTCAGTTGTACATCCCCTACAAAGATAATTGGATTCCAATCATGCTCCCAGTCCAGAATAATATTGTGCTGATAAAATTCACACAATAAATTCTTGTCTTCTATGCTACTCTTGTAATATAATCCTAGGAAGGTTTTTGGTGAGGTAATCTTATGAGGTTTTTGTGTTGCAATTTCCCTGAACTAGAATAGAAAACATCTCTCATGCAAGAACATAGAGTAGGATGGAGAAGGTGCCCTATAGCTTAGGATATCCTCCAAAAGAGAACTCATTTGTCTCTTTTCTTTCTTTAACAGTTCTGCTTGGTTCTGAAGTTTAGAGGTCTTATTGATGTATGTGTTTCACTTTCCCCATTTTTCTTGGTGAGCAACCAAATTTTCGGCCTATGTCTACCTCATGTTATAAATAGCATAGAGATATTCTTCTAAAGGAACTGTCCCATTTTCATAGGCCTTGTCCATGTAATTCCATTTGGCCAATTGGGTCCTTATCCATAATTCATCGTTGATATATGTCTGGACTCCATTGATATATGTCTAAAATTTCTATTTGAACTTCTTTATCCATTATTTCATGAGGTGTTTCCTCCTCTGTTTGGGTTTCTTCATCTCGTTACTTGGGAGGCACTTCCTCCTCCATCTCTACTTCATCAATTTTGGTTTCTTCATCTCATTTCTCAGGAGGCACTTCCTCCTCCATTTCTACTTCATCATTTTGGGTTTCATTATATACTAATACCCTAAGTATTTATTCTTGGGGAATTGGTCTTATTATCACACAAGTTGTAGGTTGGGAAAATCCTGACCCATCAACCAAAATGGTGACAAATTAGAGAGCACCTACCCATTGTCACCTTAGGCATGTGTTTACGTTACTTTATAGGTTAGGTAGTCACCTCAAGGGGGGAATCTTGGTGACCTAGGGGGGATTGAGACTGAAAAAATGATGTATGAATGGATACCCCTAAAGGTTAATTATAGATGGTAAAGGGAACTTGGTAACTAGTCTTGGGAAAGGTTTATAGTTTCCAATGCTTTGATTGATCTTTTGAGAGAAGAATATGTGTCTGAGACACAATGAAAACCAAGTATACAATGCAGTATGTTAGGTGGAAAAGAAAGTTAATATTGTTGTCCCTAATTGCATAAATAATCAGTAATATATATCAACATATAAAGGTAATAAGGGCTGCAAAATAAGTGCTAAAATTCCAATTGAATAAGCAAGAGACAAGCTAGTAAAGATTGGTTCAAATCAACAATGATAGAGTAATGATAGAGCAAGACTTTAGCACAAAAGCAAGGCTGTCACAAAATCTTACTGTAGTGATATTGATCAGCCTTATGGTTGTAGGAAACCAAGCCTTATAATAGGAAATTAAATCAATGAAAATCACTTCAAACTAGCTCAAAACGTGTGCTAGGGTTAGTAGTTTGTTAGGGAAAATTTATAGCCAATTCATAGGGTTAGTTTATGAGTTATCTAGGGTTAGAGGGTTAGGTTTCGACAGAATTAATGGATGTAGGTTAGTTTTGTAACAAAAACGAGTTATAGTGGATGAAAGAGGACACCTAAATGAGGCAAGATAGCCTAGGGATCAAGGAACAATGTCCAAGTGAGAGAACTTCAAAACATCATCTTTTCACGTTTACCAATGCAACATTTTATTTCTCCAATGCAACAACTAGTTCCTTTGATTATGGGTTAATGGGGTCAAAAGAAAAGAGATAAATATACTACCTCCTTTTGGGTATAAATGCTCTTATTCCCGAAGGCAAGTAACCTAGCTAGAGTTTAAAACTAAGGGGTGCATATCCTTATATTATACTTCCTTAGAAAACCCTTGCAAAAAATAATTTTATGCTTAAAATTTATGGTGGAGCTAAAGTAGGGGTGTATGCACTTATACTCCCTACCTA
>WSFP011400671.1:0-26512 GCA_009831015.1 Picea engelmannii
ATCACTCAGCCCTGAAATACCTCATCAACAAGCCAGTGTTGAGGAGGAGAATCTTTCGATGGTTACTACTATTCCAAGAATTCAACTTTGAAGTAATAGTTAAACCAGGGAAATTGAATGCATGACCTGACCACCTGTCGAGGGTCACAAATGGAGAAGAACCTATGAATTTAGAATACAAATTTCTAGATGCACAGTTATTCTCAGTACAGATTGTTGATGAATACTTCGCAGATATCATTCAGTACTTGAGTACAGGTACTACGCCGCAAGACTATAGCATCGCACAGAAGAAAAACCTGGTAGTCCACATTGTCGACTATCAACTGATTACCGAACACTTATATAAAATGGTCGCAGATAGCATCTTGCAAAGATACACGTTAGAGCATGAAATACCAAGAGTCTTAGCAGAAGCCCACGAGGGAATAGCAGGAGGGAATTATGTGGATAAAGCTACCATGTAGAAGGTATTGCACGCAGGACTATGGTGGCCAATGATTCACAGAGACTCGAAGGAGTATTGTCAAAGATGTGATGTTTGTCAAAGGGTAGGCAAACCCAACATAAGGGACGAGATGCCATTACAAACACAAGTAACATTACATGCATTTGACAAGTGGGCAATAGAATTTGTGGGACCAATCAACCCACCGGCAAAAATAACAGGGGCTAGGTACATTATCATTGTGACAGAATATTTAACAAGATGGGCGGAATCTGCACCAGTAAAAGATTGCAGGTCAGAAAAAACAGTGCATTTTTTGTTTGAACAAGTAATCACTCAATTCGAGTGCCCAAGATTTTTTATGAGTGACCAAGGCACGCACTTCATAAACAACACCATCTGGGCGATGACTGAAGAGTTTGAAGTCCATCATCAGAAGAGCACACCGTATCATCCATAGGCAAATGGCACAGTGGAAGCCTTCAACAAAATTCTAGAGAACGCACTGACAAATATTTGTAACGTCAACAAAGACGACTGGGACCTCAAAGTACTAGCAGTATTATGGGCATATAGGACTACATGCAAAAAGTTGACAGGGCACACGCCATTTAAATTGGTTTATGGCCAAGAAGCAGTAGTTCCATTAGAATTTTTAGTACCCAGCTTGCACGTAGCATCTATCACACAAATGACAGAACGAGGCGCAGTACAGGAGAGACTGAATCAGTTATTGACCATGGAGGAACACTGAATCTTGGTAGGATTCCATCAACAAGTGCATAAAGCAAGAGACAAAGCTTGACACGATAAACACATCAAGAAGAAAATGTTCAAGGAAGGGGATCTAGTATTGATTTATGACAACAAATCGTTACAACACCCAGGAAAGCTTAGAATGCATTGGTTAGGACCATACAAAGTAATATCTGTCACAAATGGAGGCATTGTACAGTTAAGAGATTTAGAAGGCGCAAAACTCAGAGGAATGATCAACGGGATCCGACTAAAGTTGTACAAGGACAGTTGACCACCCACTGCGTAGTAAGTAAAAAACAAAAAAATCAAAAAAGAAACAAAACTAAAAAGGATGCAATACACCAGAAGTAGAAAGGCCACATGAATTTAGAAACCACAATGCGGCAAAGACAAGAACAATGGTTACATACAAAGGGAAACAAGTGGGAAAAAGAAAGGCGGCAAAAGTAACACGACAGGATGACACTAGGCGAAATTAAAGAGAGGCAAGGATCGATGGGATGCCACATTAATCGCACCAACAGAACATGGGACAACAGGAGTAATGGTAAGTACGAAACCATCGAAGATGCATTGAATCCACAATTAAGGTGCATTTAAACCATAACCAAGAAAGCGTACTCGACAAGCTTCATGGGAAAGCCATACAACACACGGACGTGGGAGCCCATAGTCTATTCATGAAGATAGAGTAGACAGAGAGCGACAGAGGTGAAAGAAAACAGAGAGAGTTCACGGAGACCACAAATATCGTTCGATTCTAACAACCATTTGATACACACCACGATGGCACCGCCCAAGCAAGCATAAGTGATCCAGACCACCAGACAAACCAAAGTTCAAACCAGGTCACGAGGACAGGTCGAAGAAGGTGAACAACAGTCATCGGAGGTCGTCAATATTGATGAAATCCCATCCCCAGAGAGGATACCAGTAAAACCCACACCGATACTGGAAGAAATTCAGTAGCCAGCAGCGGAGGCCACCAATGTAGATACAGCCGTAGCGGCGTCGGAACCGCATAACCAAGAAATGGAAACCCAGAAGGAGGTGCAACTAGAGAATACAGAAGCAACTCTGAAAGCTAATGACATGACATCGAATCTGACAACAACAGTGGATCCAGATGAGTCTCAAACGACCATATCAGGACACCCAACAGGGGAGACTACAGATGATGTCTCGGCTTGGCTGAAATGGCATACAAAGGAACAACTGGAAGCCACTAGAACTTCAATCCAGCCACCGCAACAAAAGGACAAGATACAGATACCAAGTTCACCTCGCAAGAAACCTGCAGCAGAAATTGTTCTACCACGCATACCATCTGGGGTACAGGTAAGACCAGAGCTATTAGGTCACGTCGGGAAGCTCAAATACTCAAGACATGATGTAGAAAACGAAGCCAAGTTCCCATAACTTGCGCAGAGGGTATTTATACAGACCATAGGCACAACTCAGCTTGGAGAAACGATTAACCAGCCATACCAATGGGAAACTAGGCTGGAGAAAACATGAATCTTAGGTCTATTAAACCTACCACATTTTGGCAGAGGCTAAAATGCAACAGCATGTGTCAAGCAGCTGTTATCAGTCACACATGGAGGGGACATATGGCTGGACAAACCCATCCCCATGAATGTTGAGCTTATTGCACAAATAACAGGCTTACCAATTCGGGGTATGGATCCCGCGTTGGTTTTGGACGACAAATCCAAGGAGAAAGCGTTGGCGAAATAAATGAAGAAGAATTATGGCACCGCTAGGGGGACGAGAGGCATCATCATCAAACAGATCAACAATGTAGCCACACAATTGAGAACAAAAATCTTAGCCTGCAAGTTTCTAAGAAAATGTTGTAGGGAGGAAGTACCAGCTGGAGTCATTGCAATTGCGGCCCAGTGCGCAGAAGGCACCTCAATGAGTTGGGCACCATACTTATTGAACTTATTCCTAGAGGACTACAAGGATGCATAGGACCTAGGCACAGAGTTCCACTACTCATGGATGATTACTTTAATAGCCTTCATGGGAAGGCGAGAACCAAACTATGTAGTTTTTTGTACCAAACCACAGCCAGTGGGAACGAGATATCTGTTGTTGAAAGCAGGGTCGAACGCCAGGCATAAGAGGGAGAAATAGATCATATTTGAAGCATACCTATGAGACATATAGGAATCCATCAGCCGATCGTGGAGAATAACACCAGAGGTTGTTGCGTGATATGCGAACATCGCCAATTTCCAGGCCACACGACAAGCAATGTGGATATAGGCAAGGTAGGATCCTGATGAAAAATGGCTACAGATGCACTACTACATTACATAGGGTGATATCAATATGGTCATCAGTGAATGGCTCGATGAATGGAATATTCCAGCCATCACCCATGAAGTGTCGGAAAGAACAGCAGAAGGAGAGGCAGAGCAAGGGGAAACGCAGCCTCCGGAAATCCAAATTCCCAAGCGACCAAGAACGGGCCAAGGTAAGCCAACATAGATAGACGAAGGACCAAAGAAGATAGGAACCCAGAAGGGGATGAAGGAGAATACACAGTCAACCAAGGGACAATAGAAACAGACTGAGGGAACACAGGAGACCGCCTCAAATCCCAACACACAAGAACCAAGGGGAAATAAGAGACCAACCACATAGGCAGGAGGATCATGCAAGAAGTAAAAGGCATAAAGAGCACCACCAGAATACACTATTACGAAGGACGATGGGGACATGATCGATAGAATGGTCTAGGATTGTCTAGACAAGGACTTCGACCATGCAACACATCACAGGGACAAACTGCAAAAACAGCTGGCAAAAATGGGACAGTTCCTTAATAAATTCAGGGAAGTACAAATAGCAAGCAACAATAGGAGCATAGAGCCATCAATATCACAGACCGACGAAAGAGTGGAGGTAGAAGAACGTGATCCAGTCCACTCATTACCACACGCAACGCAACGGTCTACATCACACCTAGCATGTTGCGCATGGATGAAATTGTGGGGCAGACACCCTTGAAGGATTTAAACCACATCCAATTGGTCTTGACGCGGATGCCATCAAGGGCACTACACAAGTTGCAGGTTAGCATCGACCACGAGGTACAGTCTCGTGCACACAGAAACTTAGTCGAGTTACAACAAGCAACAAAGAAGCAGGAGGCACTGGAAAAAGTTGGTGAGTAGGCCAAGTTCGAAACTTAGGAGGAAAAATAACGCAGGAACGAACTGGAATGAAGAGTAGGAGGAATTTTTGAGAAACTTCCAAACACCATGCAAGGGAATGAACTTCCAGTAGAAGAAAAGATTGATCAAATTACACAGGCTATCGAGCAATATCAGAAGGAGATGGAGAATCTCCAAGAACATCTCATACCCACCACTCCACCGACAATGAAGGAGCAAAGGAAGCAGGAAGCAACAATGCAGTTGCAGGAGATAGAGCGGCAGGTTAGCATAGCAGCTGACTTGTTAGATAAAGTAGTGCAACTTTGGACACGGTTGGAGGAGGATCCACGGTTTCAACGGCGGGACAAGGAAGAGGAAAGGATCAATGCAACGATCCAAGAGCTCAAGTAGAAGCAGAAGACCATACCAATCCTAGAACATGTCAAAGGGACGCAGGAGATTAATAAATTGTAGGCAGAGCTAATCTCTGCACAAACCTAGAAACATGAACGTCAGGCTCAAATGGAGCCATTACAGGAGCAGGTAGAAGAAGTACTGGCATAGGCAGAGGAAGCTAAGACACAGATAGCACAGACCCAGGTAGAATGTGCAGGATTGTTGAGCGATGAAGTGGCAATCCAGGTAGTGGACACAATCAAGGATAAGATCACACATGCATTGACACAAACAACAAATCTCAAGGAAAATTTCCAGATGATCACCAAAGAGATCGAGGAAGCTCATAAGGATTAGGTGGCTCGGGACGAGCCACATGTCAGTGTTGGGGGCCTGTTGGCAGTAAGCCTAAGTGGAAAGAAGGATGATCATGAGGAAAGAAAGCGTGCAAAAATGGAAGTAATAGTTGGAAGGAAACACAACATGCGTGCATGCAAGAAAGCGTGCACAAGGAGAGCGACAGCTAGAAGGAGGAGCAGTACGCGCACATGAGAGAAAGACCTAACGTCAATAGGGTTAGGGTTTTGGTAATGTATTGTAATTCCTAAAGAGCCAAATATGTATAAATACCGATACTGAGGTATTATAGAGGGCCCCTGATGCATAGGTACCATAAGTTGGCTTTTTTCATTGTTCAGATGATTGTTACATCATAGATATGCACGAGTCAATGTGAATTGTAATGTTGTTATGTACTATTTTGAAAGTTGTTGAGCTAGAGGAGAGAAGGGAGATCTGAGGATTAGATCACAGGCTCAGGATCTTGGTGTGATCTAGTTCACCTCATATAAATCTTACCCATCTGAGGAGAATTGTAAGCGTGTGGTGTCGGATATGCAGAACTACCATAATAAAAGAGCCAAGAGCCAAATATTTATGGACGTAGCCTGGGAGGGGGTGAACCACAGTAACATCTATGTAATAGGATGAATGCATGCATATCTTTACCATCTTTTCAATAGTTATTTGTTATGCTTAATGAATGAATGAGTTGTTACATTACTTGTTGAAATATTGTTGCGATATTGAGGGAACAAGTCATGAATAACAATAGGTTACAATCACAAGTTATAATAAATGGTCCAGAATACAGATCCCATATCTTGTGCTCAATCCTAAGATGTAAACACATGAGTCTTACAGCCACCCATTAAAGCTATCTCGGGTGAGACTGCGCGTCGCATTCTGCGTGTTGCGTTGCCTTCTAGTTTACCAGGAGGGTCGATAGTTTTAGAGGCTTTTGTTGGAAATCTGAAAGACATGAACCCTGGGTCAATAACTCAGATGATAGAGTAGAACAAGTAATTAGTAACCAACAAATCTTCTCGATTCATTAAGCAATACACTATGGCCCTTACACTATATTCAACAAATCAATGATAATACTTGTGATTTGGATTTGATGTATCAGCTTGGCATTCATGACATTGTCAATACCAACAACCTCAAACTTTATGTGACTTCTTTGTTGGAAGAGGAAGTCACCATTTGATACCCTAATGATCTTCTCATAGAATTTCAACTACATCTTGTAGTAGATACTTTGTTGGACTTTTGCACTCACTCCACTATATCTGCCAACATACGACATATCTTGTTCAGCATCAAGGCCATATTTCATCTTAGGCCAAGTAGTTTTCATAGTATATGTTTCATTTCATTCCCTCATCTTCTAGAAAAAGTGGGGACACTTCCTAACCTAAACAAGAAGGATTTGGTGTGCAACAAGAATGCACATCTCAAGAAGCATGCCTCTTCATGAGGGTGCATTCATTTCAGGGCATATATAATGGGCTATCCAAGTAATTTATTTTAAATAAATAAAGAAATGTTGAGTAATAGCTTCATAAAGTTTTTGAAAGTGGTTAATTATGACTTCCTCAATCACCTTTGGATTGTAAGATTTATAAAAGGAATTTAAGCATGAAGAATATGTAAGATGTATCAATCTTTTTGGGTTCCCATATTTCTTGAGCCTCTAATTTCATAATTTGTTTATGCACATACATAATCTTCTACATTATTAATAACACACTACATTAGATCTATTTTTCAAAATAATTGTAGTAAAATTGAACTCGATAACTTAGTCATATATCTCCTACATCTTGTGATCACCATGTTCTTGAACATACAACATCCCATGAACCCCCTCCTTTTGAGGCCTCTTATGGATATACTCATTTTTCCCATTACGAGTTTCCCATTACTCTGTAGCCATCATCCTCTTCTCAATTGTTGAAGGAACACCACAACATTTGTTCATTTGTTCATCAACTAGCTAAGATTCATGATCATGTTTTCATTACTCTCTATGTGTCTCAAGAGAACTATAAAGGCTTCTCATGACCATCATTATACTCCATAAAAAATTTAGGTTGTTGACTGTGTATGGTTGGACCTGGAGAATTAGAGATTTAAAGGCTAGCACCATCATAAAGTTAAAACCTCTACACTACAACTCTTACACTATTATTCAACAAATTAGTGATAATGTTTGTCATATGGGATTTTCATCTTAGCTTTGAGGGGAGATATCTCACCTCTGACTATGCGGAAGAGAGATTCTGTATATACACATTTTGGCTTCTGTAAATGCGCATATACGGAAGCAAATGTGCTTTTACGGAAGACAAAAATGTGCATTTGCGTATATGCACGTTTACGAAAGCCAATATGTGCATATACAAAATCTCTCTTCTGTATATGTGCATTTTACCTTTAGTATATGTGCATATACATAAGCTCTCTTCTATATATGTGCATTTATCCTTCCGTATATGCGTATTTACGGAAGGAAGAAATGTGCATTTAAGTAAGAGAGCTTCCATATATGCACATTTTGGCTTCCGTATATGCACATTTACTGAAGCCAAAATGTGCATATATGGAAGCTCTATTCCATATATGCTTTCCTTCCGTATATGCGCATTTATGGAAGGAAGAAATGTTCATTTACAGAAGAGAGCTTCCATATATGTGCATTTTGGCTTCTGTATATGCGCATTTACGGAAGCCAAAATGTGCATATACGGAACCTCTCTTCCGTATATGTGCATTAGAGCTTCCGTATATGCACATTTTGTCTTCCGTATATGTGCATTTTGGCTTCCGTAAATGTGCATATACATAAGCTAAAATCCACATATATGGAAGCTCTCTTCTGTAAATGTACATTTTTGTCTTCCGTAAATGTGCATATATGGAAGAGAGCTTCCGTATATGCGCATTTACGGAAGGAAAAAATGTGCATTTACGGAAGCCAAAATGTGCATATACGAAAGCTCTATATACACATTTTTCCTTCCATATATGCGCATTTACGGAAAGCAAAAATGTGCATTTATGGAAGAGAGCTTCCATATATGCGCATTTTTGCTTATGTACTGCGCATTTATGAAAGCCAAAATGCGCATATACGGAAGGCAAAATGTGCATATACGAAAGAAAGCTTTCGTATATGCGCATTTTGGTTTCTATAAATGCGCATATATGGAAGCTCTCTTCCATAAATGTGCATTTCTGCCTTCCATAAATGTGCATATATGGAAGGAAAAATGCGCATATACGGAAGAGAGCTTCCATATATGCGCCATTTACCTTCCTTATATGCACATTTACAGAAGACAAAATTTTCATATACAGAATCTCTCTTCCGTAAATGCACATTTTATTTCCGTAAATGTGCATATAGTGGTGGGTATTATATGCACATTTTACCTTTTGTACATGCATGCGCATATACAGAAGCTCTATTCCGTATATGCGCATTTTGGTTTCCGTATATGCACATTTATGGAAGGCAAAAATGTGCATTTACGGAAGAGAGCTTTTGTAAATATGTATTTAGGGAAGAGAGCTTTCGTATATGCACATATTTCCTTCAGTAAATGCGCATTTAGGGAAGAGAGCTTCCATATATGTGCATATTTCCTTCAGTATATGCACATTTACGGAATCCAAAATGCGCATATACAGAAGCTCTCTTCCGTATATGTGCATTTTTCCTTCCGTATATGCACATTTACGAAAGAGAACTTCCATATGTGCGCATTTTGGCTTCCGTATATGCGCATTTTGGATTACCGGAAATATGATGGCCTCCATCTTTGCAGTAATCTATCTTGAGCTCCCCTCCACCAATCACGTACTCTAACTTCCAATTATTTATGAGGAAACTCACATTTCTCGAGGTTCTCCATCAACTGATGTTTTTTTAGAGTTTCTAACACTTGCATGAGATGTGAGATGTGTTCTTCCCAAGTAGAGCTATAAATCAATATGTCATCCCAATACACTATTACAAATGAATCTAAATAGGGACATAATACATCATTCATAAATCACATAAATGTAGTTGGTTCATTACATAAACCAAAAGGCATGACCAACCATTCATACAAACCTTTCCTTGTCTTGAAGGTGGTCTTCCAGGTGTATTTTTCTTTAATATGTACCTGGTGGTATACCGATTTGGGATCCAATTTGGTAAAGTACTTGGCATGTTGCAATTGATTTAACAAATCATTGATCATGTGTAGAGGGTACCGATTCTTGAGTGCGATTTTGTTCAAAGCTCTGTAGTCAATACACATTCGCCAAGTCCCATAATTTTGTATTACTATGATGATAGGTGACCCACAAAGTGAAATTCTTGGTCAAATTACTCCCTACTCCCACAGTTGTTGCAATTGTTTCTTCACTTCATCTGCTTCCATAACCAATTGTCTATATAATCTAATATTCAGTAATGGGGAGTCAGGGAACAATTGAATCTCATGCCCCACTTTCGTCTTAGGTGGTATCCCTTGAGGCTCCTAGAACACTCCTATGTATGCCTGCAACAACCCTTCTAGTTGATGTTTCAACTCTTTGCTACATCCCTCCAGGGATGCCTTTACTCTTATCGATTCCTCCCCTGTTTTATTTTCTCTTAAGAAAAACAATACATACTTCTTACTAGAATTGATCATCTTTTTGGCTTGGTTGGAACTTACTAGAGAGATCTTTGATTTATCTCTATGTGCATTGATCATGTAAGACTTCTCATCCTTGATCAAAGGGTACTGGTTTTCTCTCTAAATGAAGATTGCATCCCTCATATACATGTAGGGGCTTCAAAACATGACACCACACATGTCAAGAGGTACTACATCTAAGTCCACTTCATCAATAAGATCTACACTTATAGCAAATTTGATCTTACATTGTTTATTGACTTTGATCTCTGCATCCTTATTCATCCATCCCAATGGATATGGGCTCAGATGATCATGAAACTCAAACCCAAGCTTGTTGACCGGATCATCTACAATGAGGTTGGCCTGTGAACTAGAATTGAACAGAGCATCTACCTTATTCCTTTTGACCTAGATATTAATGTGGAAGATTTTAGTCATCTCCTTCTTTTCCTTGTGATGAAGGCTACTTAGATTCACCTCCTTTTGTACTGAAGTGTAGACAAGATTATCAACCACATCCAAGCTTCTCTCTACTTGGTTGCCTGAACCCATACCCTTAGGTTTTTATTGACATCCTTCTTATGGTTTTTTGGATTCAACTCTAGATGTAGCTCATGACACTTATCTTTAGAGTGACATCGATATTACAATGGTTGTAGTGGTTGTTTGGATCCTTGCACTAATGTGCAATGGTTGTTGTAATATACCTAAAGTATATTACATTTTTTATTATTTAATAATATGTTATAGGTTTGTTATTATGTAAATAGGCATTATAATGTAAATGATAAGTCATTACCTTTGGCAAGAATATGTCTTATCATTCCCCTCGTGTATTTATATACACGTATTGTATTTCATATGATGTGAAGTAAATATGTAAAATGAATATTAAATAAAATATTATTTATTATTGATATATTGAATTATGTTATGTATCATGATGTTCTCATGAAGTGGACCACCAGATCCACTTCATTTGGTATCAGAGCTTCGTTGTTGATCTTGGCCATTGGTCATACAAGCTTGTAGCCCCATACAAAAAACATTCAGAGTTTCTTTAAGTTATCCGGGTCTTTGACCACATAAGGGCATTTTTCCATTAAAAAATATCATCAGAAATTACCATTGAAAAAGTAATCCTTCACTGCAAGAAAATTAGAAGAAGTTAAGTACCAGATATCAAGAAGATGAAAATTAAAATAAATAAATAAAGGGAAAAAAATGGGGAAGAAAAAATAAAGAATAAAAAAAGAAAAAGTTCCAAAGAAGAAGGAAGAGTAAATTATGATTTTACTATTGGTGGTTTACAAGCCCATGGTTTTGGTAAACCATTGGCCCATGGTATTTCTCTACCATAATAAAAAAAAATACAGTGGTAACTTTTTACAACATGTTATATACATGTGGGGTTGAAGCCAAAATAAAAAAAGTCAATGACCTAAGTCTTTTGGAGTAATATTAATTCAACCAACGTCAAAATATATTTTAGCAAAGTGATAATGCACACAATTAACTTGTGTAAAGGATATTCATAAAGGAAAAATAAGAAGAGAGGGTATTAAAAGAAGAAGATAACTTTTCATAAATTACAAAGGTGCAATTTATTTTAAATAAAAAGTGATAAGGTAAGAATATCATATTAAATATTGTGGAGTTAGAGATATCCACAACAAGAAAAGGAGGAAAGGTTTTATAATAATTTATAAATGATACCATCATTAATTTATTTATTTAAGGATTATAAAATTATTTTTTAAAGTTATGTGCGAAGGTGTAAAAGATAAAGGGAATTATTAAAGTTGCTTAATACATTTTATTAAATGGGAAGGAAACATAAGTAATTTTCAAGCTATTCAAAGGAGGAATATATATTTATAAAGGAGACATATATTGAATAATTGAGAAGAAAAAAAACCGTGAACAAATAATTCAATATATAAATCTAAATATTGGACTGAATGTCATTTTTATGAAATGGAGTTTGAGTATATGACAATTTTTAAAAATCACAATCACTTATGTCTGATTTGTGGGAAAACATTTATTATGGAAGAATATCAAGATAACTCACAAATGCAACCACTAATATTAAAAGGCAAACTAGGAAATTATAAAGACATCAATAGAAAATTACACTTTGAAATTGAGAAGAGAAATATTTTAATGGGTTAACAAAGAAAGATAATCTTTACTTCAAAGAGAGAAATTGAGAATTCATCGCACAAATTCAAGAACTAAAAAACAAAAAATGGACAAAGACTTACTAGAACAAGATGAAGAAATATCATGATTAAAAATCATAATCAAAATTTACTAGTAAAAATTAGGAAGTCAAAAGACAAGAAACAAGAGAATCAAAATTCGGAACAAGAAAATCAAGGTCTCAAAGAGAAATTAACCAAAAAAGAGGAAGAAAGCTCATGCCTAAGGAACCTTAATCAGAAATTGATTGAACAAATTAAAAAGATGAAAGATGAAAAGCCAAAGAATCAAGATATTATGCGTGAAGTCGAAAAATTAGATAATGAGGAAGAAATTTTACACATAAGGGTTCATAATCAAAGTTTACTCACACAAATTAAGAAGTTAAAGAGTGATAAGAAGTCACTACAAAACAAGTTAGATCAACTTATCAACAAAGAATCATTGGTTGATAGAGAGACAATGATTGAACCTATGGAACTAGAGAAGTCTTCAGATGTAAACATCCCAATTATGGATAAATGAATTAATACAGAGCCAAACAACCTTACAACTCAAAAGGATACAAATCCAACTAATATAAAGAGGTCTTCAAATGTCGAAGTGTAAACAAGCCAAGGGTACAAAGAAGACTCAATTCCAAAAGTTAATCAAGAAAAAGCTACAAGTATAAGAAGTAAAGATCAAGTTTCAAGGATGCCTTATGGACATCCTAATCATAAAATTCGATACTTCAACCAATCAATATATCAACAAAAACAAATGATCGATATTCCAAAGAATATTACTTCCACTAAAGTGGTTCTCAAATCTATCAGGGGAGTCGAAATACATCAAGTTTTTGCCAAGAACCCTATAAACGCACAGTTTTGCAGAAGATCGAATTAGGGTGGGCATACTCTACAATTCGACAGTTATTCTCAATGCTTAAAGGATTTTATCGTCTCATGTCCTCAATGATCAATAAATCAAGAATCAAGAGACAATAATACAAGCCAGAGCAAGAGATAAGTCTTCTATAACTATGCTTTGAGGACAAAGAATTTTTAAGGGGGAATGACTTGTAATATACCTAAAGTATATTACATTTCTTATCATTTAATAATGTGTTATAGGTTTGTAATTATGTAAATACACATTATAATGTAAATGATAAGTCTATGATAAGTCATGAGCTTTGGCAAGAACATGACTTATTGTTCCTCGCGTGTATTTATATACACGTTTTGTATTTCATATGATGTGAAGTAAATATATAAAATGAATAGTAAATAAAATATTATTTTTATGGATATATGAAATTATGTTATGTATTCATGTTGTTCTCATTAAGTGGACCACCAGAGCCACTTCAGTTTTCATCTTCTTGTATTTTCCTTTCCATTTCTTCTTCCCCTCCTTAGAAGCATCTTGGTGGTGTTTCTGTTTAGAACCACTTAGTTGTCCTTTCTTATAGCCCATGTTCTCCATTTACTATGCTTGCACACAAGCTTGTCGATCCATTTTCATGTCATAACATTTCATTTTATGCTAAGTATCACTAGGTGAAAGAACCCTCTTTTCATCCCATTCCATATTTATCCATGCCCCATATAAATATCATGGCCCCATATTACTTATTGGAAGAAATCACATGTTTTCAACACTTTTTCATTTTTATAATTTTTTCCATGCGAAGATTCCTCCCATCTGGTCTTTTTTCTACATTCTGCATACTCTGCACTCCACATACTCACCCTTTCACATGAGTCAACACTTATATTATTTTCAACCTTTCCTCATGTGGAGAAGTTAATACATACATTTTCCTCTACAGTTCTGTAATCCCCACTTTGCTCTTCGCACTTCCACAATCCTCATTTTGCTCCAACACTTAGTCATTTTTCTAACATCCCACACTCTTATCTTCTGAAATACTCCATACTTAGTCAATTTTCAACTTCCTCCACCTCTGCATCACCTTTTTCTCCAAATTGCGTGTGCCTCTCTTCCTATCTACTACAATGTCCTATACTTAGTCTATTTCAAGTCACATTCCATGTGGAGAACTTTACAATTTAATCCATATCTCCGCAATACTCTATCTGTGTAAGATTTATCTCTCCATCCCCTTCATACAAAAGAGTCACATACTTAGTGTATTCTCACACTGGACAATAGTTTATCACTTTCAAGGCAATTATGGTTCATTAATAAGGTTCATACTCACAGTGAAAAATACGGTTGTCAGCAGTAAAGGAGAATTAATTATCCTGATTTCTCATAGATCAATTTCTTATCAAGAATAATCTTTATTTATGATTCACATGAGTTCCTAAAGAAATTGTACACATTGAAAGCATATCTAATTAAGGATTATTAATGAATTTATCCTTTAATTAGTTTAACCTCCATAACCCATATTGATAACCTTCACATATATCAAAGCATATTGAAAGAAGTGGGAAATATATTAGATAGAAGAAGAAAGGAAACATTTTGTGGAGACATCATCAACTCTCTCACTCATTAGAAGAAGGATTTACATCAATGGTCTACTACATATTAGTGGTACTCAAGCCTCTCTCCAGAGAAAAATCTTGCTAGTAAGATTTGAAAAATTGGTCCGGTAAAGGTCAGTTGCATGCCTGAAGCTTTCGACTTTAGAGAAATAGTATTTTTTTTATGTGCAAGTAAGTTCAACTCAAAGCACTTGTGAAGAAGGAAATAACCCTATTCTCTTGACTCCAAATATATTCAGAATAAAGCTTCGATGTCCTACCCCAAACAAAGTTCTTCGGCTTTCAAAAGTTGATTCCTTTTTAGATTCACAGGGTGGTGGTTCGATCCTATTAAAGGATTTTCTGGCATCATTTGCTACAATGTCAGTTGATACTACTCAAGTTGATATTATCCTACTATTAGAGCCATATCATGATTTCTCTTGGATTTCCATACGACTAATGGGATGAGAATCCACATCCCATATCCCAAGGTATGTCTGATATGTGTTATATTTCTCCTTTCAAAAGGAAGTAATATTTTCCTGGGCCGAGATTATCTCAAGTGAGATATCTTATCAACTCTCCAACTCTATGAAGACAAAGAGGTTCTTCATGACTTCCTATTTGTTATTTTCCATTGCATATTGTAATGTATTTGAAGGATTACCCTTAAAGGGTAATGTTGATGTTGAAAATGATCCTGCTCAATTGTAGTGCCCTGTATTGTGGAAAAACAAAGCACCCTTCCATTTTTGCCTGGTTCAAGATAAATTTGTTAGATAATTTCAATACATCCTTACTAGAACACCACCAACAAGAGTTTCACGGGAAGATTTAGATTTTCTTAAAGGAAAAGGAATCTGTGTCTATAATGATAAATCTACATACATTAGACTATATGGGTTTGAAGGAAGACCATTCCTTCTTCCCATTTTTGTTATTGACGTGTATTTTATCGTAGAACGATGTAGGTAGTATAATGTATGGTATTCCTTATTTGATGAAAAGAGGAAACAACAATTCATTTCCTTACCATTCCATATTGTCAACATTTCAGTCAAGGGATTAACCCATTTAACCCAAATTTTTGAATAACTTAATTCATTCAATTTGAACGAAGTGGAAGCTTACAAGGGTTTTCACCCTGAAGGAATATTTTATTCTTGCATATCATCAATTGGCTATAGTACCATTTTCACAAGAATAACATAAAATATGGAGGAAGTTGATGACAATGATCCAAATACTAGCAAAAACGTTCTCATAAAAGATGAACATATATGTGATGATGACTTGGTTACACAAGTTGGTTCAAATACCCAAGTCAAAAAGGTAGAATCCAAGAGGGAACATCAACAAAGTAAATCAAACCAAAGAGGTGGAACAAAGACTAGTGCTCACACTAGCTCTACTCCCCTTCCACACAAGAGTTCCTCCTCTGCTCAATGAGGCCAAAAGCCTAATATGGGTAAAGGAGAAAGGAATGAAAGGTGTGCAATAGGATATGATTAATATGACCCCCCTCATTTAAATATTGAGAAAACACACACTATTACATAGAATAAAAGAAAAATTAGTACTGGAAACAAGAGTACTTAGAGTTTTGAGAACCCAACAAATGATGTTGTTGACATGGAAGTTGATGATAACAATGTACCTGAGTGGGTTGTGTTACAAATGGTAGAGAAATGGTAGATAGCAAAATAATTGTCTCGAGAGAAACCAATTTTATTTGAAGAACAAACATTGACCTTACACGATACCAAGTATAATAAAGAGGAAAATAAATTGCAAATTGAAAGAGTCCATGTTAAAAATAAAAGGGTTACAGAAAGATGAAATTCAGAGGTAGATGTCTCTGGTATCGAACCCTCTAGAATGATTAATTTGCACTTGACAAGTGGAGATGCTCTAGCTCATTCCATTTTCGAGCAAGAGCTTGAAAATATTAAATCTAAAAGGAGAATAAATGTATTGGAGGACGCCCTCAGTCCTAAACCGTTATTTACTGAACCACTGTCCATCATGGCTCCAGATCTAATTCCACAAGATACACCAGGAATGATGTCCAAGGTTGGGAAAACTACCAAGTTTTCAAGTGGCATAAGGATGTATGTTGCAAATAACATAAATAAACGACTCAATATCATTTCAAAAGCATGGGAAGTTAGCACTAGCTTGTGGAATTTTGGATAAATAATTGCTACTTTTATTGAATATTTACAAAAGGACTCAGAGCATGATGAGTTTTTCTATAAAACACTTTAAGTACATTTGTGGCACAAGTGACAAGCATGAGTGACTAAGTAAACATGTTGATCATAGGAAGAGTCACCCATTAAGTGCATGATCACCTACCATGATGATAGGTGACTCGTTAGGAAGAAGTTGATCATGTTGATTTGTTTATTAAGTAAACAACAATATCTACAACATCTTCCCAAAATTGTGAGGGCAACCTTGCATGCAATCCCATACTCCTTGGTTGTTCCATGATTGTCATATTCATCCTTTATGACACACCATTTTCTTGTGGTGTTCCTGGAATTGTCTTCTCTCTACGAATCTCATGGTATGAACAATAATTATGAAACTCCTTGATGTAGTATTCACCTCCATTATCTTATATGAGACACTTCAACCTTTTTCATGTCTCATTCTCAACCAGAGCTTTCCATTTCTTAAAAGTTAAAAAACATCATATTTTTGTCGAATGCAATAAACCCAAGTTTTCCCAGTTGCATCATCGATACAAGTAACATAATAACGAGAGCCACCAAGAGATGATACCTGAGTTGGTCCCCATACATATATATGCACAAGCTCTAACTTTTCACTCTTGTTTTCATTCCCGGCTCTAATAAATTTGGTTGGCTCTCTTATGTCTTCCATAAACACAATGTTCACATAAATCCAAATCAACTTGTTTATTATCTAGCAAAAAATTCCTTTTGTGGAGTATCTGCATCCCCCTCTCACTCATGTGTCCAATCCTGTGATGCCACAGTGTTGTATCCACTCTTGTAGAAGCAAAATAAATAGAAGAGTCAACATTACCAGTACATAAATACAATGTACCTACCTTCTCTCCTTTTTCTATTACCAATGATCTTTTAGTGACCTTCCATGCATTTTCTGTAAATGTAGATATACAACCTTCACTTCCCAACTACCCTGTTGAAATTAGATTTCTTCTCATCTGGGACATGTCTCACCTCTTTCAACAACCATTGGTTTCCATTCTTTAACTTTATTTGTACCTTACCCATCCCAACAATTTACATGGTTCATCATCACCCAAATAAACCTGTCCAAAATCACCTTGAACATACTCTTGAAAATATTTCTTATGGGGTGTGGCATGAAATGAAGCCCCTGAATCTAATACCCAAGAATTAGTAATATTATCTAAAGAAAGAATCAAAGTATCTCGTAACACATCACCTGCGACATTTGCTTCCTGATTTTTCTCTTGTTGTCCATCTCCTTGTTTCTTTGGAGATCCGCAATATTTCTTCATATGTCCTTTCTTCCCACATTTCAGCACTCGATCTTTGCTAGTCTGGATTTGGATCTACCCTTCCTAGACTTCCAACGGTTCCCTAGGATCTTTCCTCTTTCCCTTTGTCTTCTCCTATTCTCCATGGTCAATGCATTACCTGATGTCTCACTTGTGATTTTCCGTCACATTTTCTCGCTAAGGATAACACCAACAACATCATCAAATTTCAGAGTGTTTGAACCAGATACAAAGTTACTTACATACATGACCAAGTCGTTCTAGATTTCTGGCAATGAGCACAAGATTAGAAGAGCCCTAACCTCATTGTCAAAGTTCACTCCTACAAAACTTAGTTGATTAGTAACAATATTAAATTCATTAAAATGGTCGGCAACAGACCCACTTTCTGACGTCTTCATATTAAATAATAGCTTTATTAGAAATACCTTTTTGGAGACCGAGGGTTTTTCATATAGTTTGGCCAATTCCTTAATCAGATCCTTCGTTGTCTTTTCTTTTGAAATGTTGAAGGCCACTGACGTTGCCAGGCATAGCCATATCGTTCCTACTGTCGTTCTGTCAAGAACCTCCCATTCTTCGTCCTTCATACTCGTTGGTTGCTTTGCTTGTCCGCCCAACGATAGGACAAGATCCTTTTGATATATATAGTCTTCCATTTGCATCTTCCATAACTGGTAGTTTTGGTCGTTAAATTTCTTGACCCTAAACTTTTCATCGTCTGCCATTGCTCCCAATCGAACTAGGAACCGTCTTTTCCTGCAAGTTAGCTTTCACTCTAATACCAATTGTTAGAAAAAAGAGGATCACAGAGCAATAATATAAAACAAATGCGGAAATAAAACATAAAATATACACAATACAATAGAGACACATATATACATGGTTCACCCAATATGGGTTATGTCCACCCGATAAATTGCCAGTGCTTCCTTTATTATTATCCAACAAATGAAGGGATACAACCTACAACACACTCGGTGTAACTTCCTCTTCTTTTCTCATAGTATCCTCTCTCAGAATACAATATTCACACCCATTCATTAGTCACAATACAATTCCCTCATACATAAAAGAGGGTTTCCTTATAGGGAAAAAAAACCCTAACATAAATTATACCATAAGATTTGTGACCTTATAATGAACGGTCTAGATTGACTACAAAAATACAATATTTTACAAGACAATTTTCCCAAAATTTCTCTTCGGGGTCGCTACTCCCGAACGCCCACCAAGGGGGGCTCCAAAATGTCCCCCCCTCTTAACAACAAATGTGGGGGGGGAAGCCCTCCCACACCCCCCGTCAAGAAATGGGATGCACACATGGCTCAAACAATACCTCTGAATCAAGAAGATAATTAGGATCCACAACCAACAATATTGAAATATTTTATTATGTAGGTTTATCTCCTTAGATCTAAGATTTGTTAGTACTAATGTATTGCTCAAATTTATGAAAAAAATTGAAATATGAAAAAGAGAGAACAAGCAAATGAACAGACCATACACATAAATGAGTACAAGATGTATCATGGGAAACCCAAAATAGGATTAAAACTAGCTCGAAGGTGAGGCCTATGCTCTGCTTTCTTTTCTTTAGTTATGAAAATTCAAATTTTAAAGAAAGAGACACTCACTATGGAGTTTCCTTTTACATTATGGCTTGAATGGATGCTACAAACTCTCCCTCCTGCTATGTTATTGTTGGAAACACAATCCATTAGGGTTACCGATGAGATGGAATGTAAACCGTCAAGTTAGTGTAACGATTATTGGAGTCCAAGAGACCCTTGGAAGACTAACCAAAGGGTCATATCAATGTATATATCCATGTGTCATATTGAGTAATAAATTCACTTCGTGCCTATTCTAAAACGTGAGTCCAATAGTGGAATCAGAGCCACCTCGATCTTTAGGGCCTGATCAACTATGGTAGTTGTTCATAACATTTGAGCCATCCAGAAATGCCTCTACGCTTAGTCTACTTGCAGTCTGTGCCCCTCTTCCTGCCAGTCTGTCCATCTGGGCGCTTCCTCTCCCTTGGCTACAAAAAACGTCTTTCTAGTGTTCTTATTTATTCTTCGTCCCTCTGCCCCATTCTCTGGTTGATTCTTGTGCTAGATAGTCTCTTGGAAACCCTAATCTTTGCGTACCCCATCTATTGTCGATTCCCTTCTACAGTGGATTTGAGTTCACTCTCTCCCCGCAAGAAAATCTAACGTTCTCCACCATCTATGCGAAATCCTAACTAGTGGTTCCCTTTGCCATCTACGTGAAACTCTCACAACATTTCAATTGGAGACACACTATCATTCACAAAGTTCCAGGAAACTTGTGCAAACCGAGAATACCTTCATTTAGCTTTGAACTTTGTGAGGGTATAAGTGAGCAGTTTGTATGGGGTTTCAATATTGAGATCCTTTATGCAAATTTGATAGAGTGACTCTGGAACATGGCGTACATGGTCGCTAGTTTTCCAGCTAAAAGGAGGTTATCCTCAACTATGTTATGGAGCATATGGTGGTGAACTCTTTTACCTTGTGCCACATATTTGGTGTGGGAAAATACCTACAATGGATAGGAGTGGAGATCAGGATCTCCAGGAACGCCTCGCTCCTCCAATTGCACGTTCCAACAGGCATCCACACCCTCCTTTCTAGACTTGAGTAGATGTGTTAATTGTTCAAGACTTCACCAACATCCTTGAGCTTTGATTACCACTTCGCAAGAGCCTACACTCTCCTCCAATATTCACATCTTGTTGAAGATATCGACTCTGCCATTGCTCGATTAATGGGATACTATCACAAGGTTTTCGTCTTCATTCTTATGTTACTTCTCATTGTTGTTTCTGTGTAAATGTGAATTTCCTTCTCAGTCTTTGACGGATCTGACCGAGGAGTAAAGAGTTTGATTAGTCAATTGTGCATACAATTTTTCATACACTCACTTGACATGCAAAAGGCATTTGAAGTTCATCCATTCCGACCATTGGCATTTTTATCTTAGCAAATCAATTTCCATTGCAATGCACTGATGTTTTTTTGCAAAGGGGTCGAGGACGAAGCTGTAGCACTCTAAAGTGTTGATTTGGTGCACCTCGAGCATACCTTCAATATTATCTCTAGTACGTTTCTTGTGTGGTGCCATACCCGAAGGCACATATTCTCGTATATCTCCTAGGTTTGGGCTTGCTTGGAAGCGCTCGATAGATGTAGCTTCGTTCAACAATTCTTTCACATAAGACAATGCACATAAGTTTTGAAAATTTTCAACATTCCTTCGTTGTGGTGAATGAGATTTTTGTCGAAGTGGAGAAGATTACTCGCATTGCAGGGGCTCATATTTTATTGCATCAAGAGCAACATTTTCTCTCATTGAAGGTTCTCTTTTATTAGGGGCAACAACTACCCTTGGAGGTGGGGATAGTTTTGTACGTCGAGGGAGTGTGCATTGAGAACTAACAACATTTCCATCAACATGGCATCCATTCATGTGAATAAGTGTTTTTTCTGCATCAAATCTTATCTTGAATTCAACATATCCGATACTCCAACAACAAGCTTCCATGTTGCAGGCCAGGTTCTTGATCAATGTTGTGTGGTACTATTGATCAACATTTTCTCTATCATGACCCGTTCTTGGAGTCCTTTGCTTATTATTGAAGCCATTTTGTAGCCTTGAAAATTTCAACTTTATAGGAGTAAATATTCAATTTATTTTGGTGCTCATCCTTTGGAAAGAAGAATGAGAAGTTAGAGGTTCTTTATAAAACGAGAGACAAAACAATCAACCCTGATGACCATTTCAACTCCAGAATCAAGGTAATTTACAAGTTTACTTGTATTTTTCTTGTAAACAAGTGCATTTTTGGTAGAATTCGACACCCTTCACTTGTTGTCTGTGTAGTTGAGTTTTGCTTGTAAAGTCAAGGTGGAGTTGCAAGAAACCTTTGACGTCTAGACCTGTCTTTATAGTTCGAGTTGAGGAACTGTTAGAGCTTTTGAATACTTTAATATTGTCATCTCTGGACAATACTATCACCATTGACAAAACCACTCTGCATTTTGTAGTGACCTCCTTGCAAGTTTCACAAGCCAAAGTAGTAGTACTTCAAAGTCAGACTCGACTTCTTCACGATGCACTTGAGCGATAGAATCTGCGACAACATTATGAACCTATCCTTGTTCAAACCCTCTTTTCAAAGATGAAGAAGATGATGAGGTTGATTCAGACCAACAACCAGTGCAACATCTACTCATCAAGCTAGCTCCATATTCAAGTAAAGATAGACTTTCTCTTTCCAAGTGGATCATCAGACCTTGGGAAGAAATCATACAGAACAAGCATAGAACTGGTATTGGATATGAAAAGGATCCAAATTAAACCAAACCAATCCAGTTTTAGAGTGTTGGAATCATTAAAGAAATTTCAGATATGCCAACATTTTCAACGAGTTGGCCACATTGAAGATCAATGCTTCGATCTTCATCCTTGCAAGCATTGTGGACACCACAATCATCATTTAGATAAGTGTTTCAAACGCAAGACAACTGCAAGAGTAAAGAACCACTATGGGTGGATTCCTTCTTGGTGATGGTCATCAATAGTCAAGAAGATATGTTAGTCATACTGAACAATCCAATCTCGAGTATTGATGTATCTTGCAGTGAAAGAATTTGTATCTTCTCACCTTATCCCCGACAAGGGGGAACAATATCAACGATTGACAGCCAAGCTTCCAGTTTCTAAGTCTTATCAATCGAGCAACAACAAGCGAGCGTGATTGGTTTTTAATTCTCCTTAAATCACCACTTGGTAGAAGACTTGCAACTTTTACTAGACACGGTTTGTGGTTTCCCTTAAACCTCCACTTGGTAGAAGACATTCAACTTCTGCCACATAACAATTTATGGTCATCTTTAAACCAACATTCGAGAACACTTCCAATTAACAAAAGACATGCGTTGCTAGCTTCTAGCTAACTTATGAAATGTTCCGAGAACCATTGAGCCTAGAGCAGGGTTCCAGAGTTTGTGGTCATCATTAAACCACTAGATTGGTTTGTGGTCTTCCTTAAACCACCATCATCATTCGGTTTGTGGTCATCCCAAAACCACAAGATTCAAAGAGCACATGCATCCATAAACAATCGCACACTTCCAAATTTCAGTTGCTCACTTACAGATATCAACTCTCACCCTGGACTCACATACACCCCTTCGGATTAAGGGGGGGAATGATGGAAACATAATCCATTAGGGTTACCGATGAGATGGAATGTGATCTGTCAAGTTAGTGTAACAGTTACTGGAGTCCAATAGACCCTTGGAAGACTAACCAAAGGGTCATATCAATGTATATATCCATGTATCATATTGAGTAATAAATGCACTTCACACCTATTCTAAAATGCGAGTCCAACAATTATTGTCTCAAATCCCACTCCTATATGATCTACTCAATTATGGAACAAGTACAGTGCTAAAGAATGGAACCCTTTCTCCTCCTAGTGGCCCATTATTTAACTTATTGATCCAGATTTAGGAGCGAAATGAACTAATTAACAGACTGAATACAATAAACACAGAGATATGAAGAATAACACATATATCTAGTGAACAATATCTTCTATTGAATAATGAAATAGGTTGAAACTATAAAACTGCAGAACTGAAACACTTGCTCGAATGGTGGTAGCTATCTCTGAGAAGAGATGTGGCTGCTACGCACATCCATCTAAGAAAAATGAAATTACAATGAGGCTCTAGAGGCCTTTTTGATATTAAGCATGAATGCCAAAACCCTAGACATCCAAAAACCTAACCCTAAGAGGTGAAACGTCAAAAGTCATGTGGACCCCTATGGGTAAGTTGGTACCTCAACTTCTCGAGGTCATAACTTTTGCATACAACCTTTGTTTTAGGCACGTGATAGCTCGTTAGAAAGGTCCTTCAGAGAAATACACATTCCATTATCAAAATTTGACTCTGTCTATAGTTTTACTCTGGCGAGCCAAAAAAACACTATTTAGGCCTCCAAAACGACCCTGGAAGTACAACAAGATGTGCTGACATGAAAACATACAAAATAAGCTAGTTGGATTAGGTAAGAGGCCACCAATATCCACCTGGAAGATGAGTAGGGCTTTAGATATCCCAAGAAGTGTAGAACCCACAATTACAAAGAAGTACAAAAGAACGTGTTGAACTAAAAATGGACAAGAGGAGCCAGCTGGAATAGGTGGGTGGCCACCAAGAGCCAACTGGATCACTTATCCTAATAGCCATCTAGGGTTAGGATTTTGCATGTCTCAACCCTCAATTAGTGTTGGGTTTTGGACCTATTAGAATCTTCTTGAAAGTCCACACGTGGTAGTCCCCAAATATGTGAGTAATGGGGGCTAACATGGCTTCCACTCGTACCATGGTGGTCAACAAGGTAGGTAAACTTGAGGGAGGCATAACTTCTACATACAATCTTCGATTGAGGTTATTTTCACATCGTTGGAAAGGTCTCAATGTGTAGAACAACATCGAGGGTTTGAGAGCAATGATCACAAGGTTTTGACTCCATAAAATGGCGTTTGATGCCCCAAAATGGCTCTGGAAGGTTGTAGACCCCAAATATCCAAACTAGGACCTACTACTAAAATGGGCCTTGGAAGCTAATTCCTCCAATTTTTCCACCTAGAAACTACCAAGATAGATGGCAAATTATATAATGATGCAATCCAAATGAAGATTGAACTATGTTGGATCTATAGAAAATTAAGAGACAATGTATACAAGATTGATTTACCATGGGAGTTTGACATATCACCATATTCAATGGCTTAGACTTGTAAGAGTACATCATAGAGGATGATGAAGTAGAATAAGAAAGTAGCAAGAGACCAGAGGGTGCAAACATTGAGGAAGAATCCAAAGAATATTGAGCAAGTTTTGGAAGATAAGACCTTCAAGATGCAAAGCACTAAATATGAGAAATACTTAGTGAAATGGAAGGATAAGCCAGATGAGGATAACATATGGATATTTGAATAAAAATCCCAAAAAATTATAAAGGGTAAGTGACGTAGAGTTAACATGATGATGCATAATGCTTTTATTGCAAGTGGAAGTTGATGAAAGAGTATCCCAAAAAGTTCCAGGTAAAATCACATGATAAGAAATCATTATAGAGAAAGGCATGATAGAAGCAAGAGAACAATATAGAAGCATGATAGAAGGTCGAAGAACAAATTGGAAAGTATGAGCATGACTAGATACTACAACATAGAGTTTCAACATCAAGGAAGAAAGTGTATGGCATAAAAGAGTGACAAAGGGAAATGTGGATGGAAAAGTGTGTGTGACATGATGGTGCAACATGTCACTTTGGCATGCTAAACGAAGAAAGCATGCAAAATATTAGGAGAGAGCATGTTGATGTTGTCAATAAGGAGTATAATGAGGAGTGCACATAAGAGTGCAATAGACAAGTAGAAAATAGAGTGACATGAGATTGAAATAATCCATTGAAGGAAGTTGATAGAATAAGAAGATGAACAATCATATTAGATGGTTAGAAAGAGTTTGAGAGGAGGATGAAGAGTCAAATAAGATGTTGAGTTAGCCATGACCATAAAAAGAGGATAAACATTAGAAGTAAGGATAGTGTGTTGAATCACACATAGAGAGTCAACTAAGAACCAAGTAGTTGATAGAGAGTTGAGAGTTTATATATATATATATATATATATATATATATATATATATTTGAGGAAACGTATTCGCGGAAAATTTTCTGAATACTTCATCGTGTTCCATGGATGGTAAGCGAGGTAAACCGCTAGCCCTAATAATGGGACCTTGCCTCAGGGGAATCAAGAAAATCGAACCCATACCCAACAACAAACATGATAAATTTATATCTGGATTTAGACTAATTAAGCTAACCCTCGAGGCTATTGAATTACAATATATATTATATGTACTTTGAACATTCCTTTAAGGAAACTTGAATAAGTTTACTTTAACTAAGTGTTGAGCACTAACCACAAAAAGGTAAGTGCTTCCATACACTTTTATACACGCATGTGACCACCTGACCTGACTAAACTACCATGACAATTGTGACAAAGGTTGCTAATCAATAACCTTACTACGGGTTGCACCAACTCACGAGGGAAAACATGTTTGTTTTGTTAAGATTTGAAACTTAGAGAGGGCAATAGTAACTCCTCCCTTTCATTAACTTAAGTCACCTTTCATAACATGAACATTAGACCATTATTCCATTATTGTTGAACACAAATGTATGTGACTTAACATTGTTTCTAAATGCATTAAGTTATAAGTCGCCACTGGGGAGTAGGTGATTAGTTGGCACACCATGCCCCATTGGCATCACTTATCCTTTGTGTAACTTCCACAAATACTTAACAAATGCAATCTTGCAATAAATATTTGATCCTTTCGAGAATATTGCAATAAATATTTGATCCTTTCGAGAATATTGGATGGTTT
>ML858085.1:0-10797 GCA_009831015.1 Picea engelmannii
TGGAAAGAAAGGGGGTCTTCACAACTACTCGATCCCCTGCTAAATGAAGGAACGTTTAAAGTGATCCTAACTTTCCTAGGTTTTTCAACGACATCGGAGGATTGAAGCTTTCTCAAATAGAATTCCCTAAGAAAGTTATTTTCCCTTTTTTCCCTAAGAACAAAGGTGTTGTGAAGGCCAAGGGAAGGTTGGTACCGAGTAATCAAAGTAAGTTGTCAGACCTATAATGCAAAATATTACACAGATATCAGCCCTGATACAAACTGATTGCCCACATCTTCATGCTCTAAAACGCAAATTATAAGACAGGTGGTGAAAGGAAATTCAAAAATGATTGCCCCCACCTAGTCCAAGAGATGATGAAAGGAAATTTAGAAATGATTGCCCTCGTCTCAGCATTTAAATGCATGAATATATCCCGAAGTGGTGAAAGGAAATTCAGTAAAAGGGGCTAGATAACTTCACCGGGGTACTGAACAGGATCGCTGGCAGTGAAGCAATATCTGAGATATCTGTAAGGCTGTTATACATGAATATCACTCTACTCCAGTAACCAATTCTTTTTAAAAACCTGATCTACATCCCAAGTTCAGACAAGACTTCCCAATTAAAAACATATAATCTTCTTCTTTTGATGTAAGCTGATAGCCGCAAGATCTGTTGGGTCTCCTAGAACTGTTTTGATTGTCTTAAAGCAGACCTGAATTTAGTAGCGGGAAAGGGAAATTCATGAAAGGGACTACAACTAAGTTTAAAAAGAGTATCTAAGTTTGAAAAAGTTTTTCAAGGTAAAGAACGAAGTCTCTTTCCCCCTTCGATACCCTGTTCTCAGGAACCTTTTTGCCTGATTGAATCTATTGACTCCATTTACCCAATATTGGCACGTGGTCTACTGTTCTTCCTGCCTTACAAGAAAGCGGGATCCCTAGTTGGAGCCTATGTTGGAGCCACCTTTGTTTTTTCTAGCCCGTCACAAATTTCATTTTTAATACTTGAAATCGAAACATGGTTTTCATATTTTCCGTCTGTGGTTTCAAAATCTCCGAAGATTTATCATGCAAACAACAATGATTATTGTACTCTCGAGGTGAGTCCTACCTTTTGTAAAAATGTTTCCTCTTTTTGTTCTACCTCGGGATCTCGTAGGTCGGATGCTATAAATCACGTAGGTCACACGTCCCGAGCAACAAAACGGAGAAATCGTTTCAATTTTTTATCCAGGGCAGTAATGGGAGTAAAGTTTTCCTAAACCATGATTAAACGTCATCGGGTTTTCGCACCTCGGTGTTCACCAAATCCAAAAGTTTATTGTCATATCCCCGATAGCGGAGAACACAAAGTCCTTATTTTAGTAACCCGTGTCAAGGTTAAAATTAAAAGCTAAACCATGGTAACGTTCTGTCGGAAATTCACCACCCGGCATATTCTTTTTTAAAAGTTATACTGTCTAAACCCCAACTTGGGAAATCACGATAAGGGTATGAACATAATTAATTAATCACTTAATTTGAGTTTATCTTCCCTTTTAATTAAGTCATGTTATAGCAATCTCGCGGTTTCGCAGCTCGGCATGCAAAGTTCCCGAAAACTTACCTTCAAAGCTCCGAGTCGTGATACGACGAATATAAATAACTACGAAATTAATTAAGCTCCTAATCATAATTATGTTTTTATTAATCAAAATCAATCATCGCAATTTCGGGGGTTAGAGGTTCAAAAGGTTAAAGCAAAATTACGGATACAACGAGTGGCGAAAGATTAATTAACGTTGGTAAAACCAGATTAATTAAGCTAAATCAATACATCCCGTTTTTTTATGCTTTCACGATTCACGAGGTAGCCATATTTCTTCCATACGCCAACTGACACTTCAAACCACCAAAATTTATGGCATTAATTAGGAAATGGGGAGAATCGAAGAATAAAGCTTGGGTTTTTATGGTTAAATTTATTTCTAAGCATGATTTGACAGATTTCATCTAAAAGAGTACCAAGTTTTCGAATATATATAGAACTATTTTTCATTATGACAAATGCATTTCTATACTATGCATAGCACAATCTATGAGCGAGCTAACTTCTGTATGTATACATATTTCTATCGTAGAAGAGATAAAGCAGAATCTCCAGTCATGGCCCCGCGAAAAGCATCCAAAGCCAATGTTGAGGTTTCGAGACATGGCTCGGACAATGTTGTTGATACTTCACCTCAAAGTGTCGACTCTGTCCCGAACTAGTCTTTCGTTTCCGATGTTCTGCAGGCTGAATTGGTGGATTATTCCGATGATTCCAGCAACAATGAAAAAGATGATATAACCACCAAGTATAAGATCGTCATCCAATCCGGAATGCACAAATAAGCAGCCAGGACACGACTACTGCCATATTATGATATGGCCCGATGGGCATTAGACCATGTGGACATACCAACCAGAACCATCATGAATGAGCAAAAGGTCACCATCGGGACTTTCAGGCCTGAACATCTGCAAGCCATGTATAAGTTTCCCACAACGTCCAACTTTACATATGGTGTCGAATTCTTAGACGAATTCAAATGGAAGGAATGTGTGCAGTATGATAAAACCATGTCTAGCTTAATAAAAGATTGGGTTTCTCACTCTGCGAAGTTTAGGGCAGACAATCATGGTATATATTCAATAGCTTCTTTAGAACCGTAGTACAAGTATGTAGCTATGATGACATGCAGATTATACGGGAGAGAGGCACCTCACATTTCTTTCTTCCATGGGTGCCTCTAATGTTTTGATTTTCCAAAGGTTGTTCCTTCGACTGGGTGAAGATGTTGTCCGACAGCCTAACCAGTCGGGTCACAGAGTATCGGGCACAGAAAGAAAGTGAAAAAATTGCTTCATTTTTTATGTCTGCATACATTATGGAAGTCGTTTGTTTTTTAACACCATTTCCCTTGATGAGCTAGAGTTGGAATCTAGCAGAGGACGAGCCCATACACGTCTATCATTCAAAATTATGGGAAAACAAAGCAGCAAATTTCGTATATGAAATCTTCAACTGGGTGATGGTGCCTCTACATGTCACTATTTTCGGTCACCCGCCACCCAGGATCTCGGACAATATAGTGACAAATTTGAGCAACATAGTTGACTGGTATGTAGAAGCTAAATTTTCATATCTCAGAGTTTTCGGGGCTTCTGTTCCCCCACATGCATTGCCATTGTTCATTCTCGACAAGCTGGCTTGTCCTGAGGTTTCCAGACAAACAATAGTCGGTGGTATAAGCAAGGAGCTTAAGGGATACTCAAAGAAGGTATGGCCACCTTTTCCTATTCATTTAAATTCATATTCTTTATTAGATTTTGGGCATGCCAAGGCTGAGGCAGCAGCCCTAGAAGACCTAAATTTGGTCCTCATTGAATACAAGAAGCACGATCCACAAAGGGTCGTGAGAAATCATTTGGCCAGTTGTGGGCTCAAGAGATTTGAGCACGAGAATTCACCCTCGGATAAAATTTTCCGAGGAACAAGGTCCTATGCCGAGATTCTAGCTCGGATACAAACCTTGGCACCTGAGGAAAGAGCTGATGTTCTAAAGTTCCAAGAACATCGATGCAATTGTCTTCCTGCAATGTTCTGGGGTGAGAGTTCGAGTATGGCGGAGGTGAAACAAAAAGATGCCGAAGGCTCTAAGGATGTGAATCTCGATCAATAAAAACACCAGGATGAGGGAGAGAAAACTAAGAGTATGAAAGCAGAGATAAAGACTCCGGACCCGCCGAAGAAGCAGAGTCTAGTTACTACTCCGAGAAAATCAGTGATGCAGATCGGAGAACCTATCACATCAGTTACCCCCTTGCAGTCGACTCAGGGAAATATTGATGCAGGATGGATCTTCAATGAAGATTTGAGGCCTATAAGGGTAGAAGAACTCCCTCCAAATGAGTTTTTCTTCAATAAGAAGAGAAAGGCAGTGGTAAAGAGGGAATTCTATCAGGAAGGAGAGTCAACAACCAAGAAATACAAAGTTATAACTGATGGAAAAGACAAGAGGAATGCACAATTCATGACCGAAATAGCAGGGACATTAGGAGCATACACCACGATGAATCAATTTTCAGTCAGGGTCTTGAAAAACCAGCTGAAACGAAAGAATCGCCTCATCAAGACCCTAGAAGCTAGACTAGCCACAACAACGGAGACTGCCAAAGACCAGGTGAGTGTAGGTATAGAGCAAGGAAGGTTGGCTTATAAAAATGAGATAGAGTTTCTCAAGACTAAGCTTGAACAAGCACAACTGGTGGTTTGGGATGGTCAGATACAAGATAGCCAGCAAAAAGATGTGATCCAATAGTCGCAGGCTAGGGTGGAAATCGACGAAAGAAAAGTGATAGATATTGGGATGTTTCAGTCCCAAGCGATGGAGATTCAGAGCAGAGTCTCTGCGGCCCAACGAAGTTTACTCGGCAAGGTAGAGGAGATTCGGGACAACTACTTTCTGGTTAACCAAGTTTTGGAGAATTTAACTGCTAGAGAAAGGGAAGCTGGAGCAGCACAGGTCGCCTTCCAAGAGGCTATGATAGCCACAAACAACAGGGATTCGGGAAGTACTTCCAGGTTCACCATTTTGGAGCAGACCAAAGGAAACATTCTATTAAAAGAATGGGAGCACAGCATCGCGGAAGGAAAGTTGCAAGCCAAAAGGGTAACGAATTCGTTAGAAGGGGCCTTTAGTTCTATAGATGGCAATATGCTAGGCATTGATAGCAGAGGTAATGCTAAGACATTGATTCAAATGAATATGGAAAATTTTTTGCTTGATTTAAAGGACAAAGAGGAAAGAGATTCGGTCGAATTCTCCCAAGTGACTATGGCAGACATAGTCCAAATAAACAAATGTATGATTAAACCAAGCACGCAATTATGCGCTATCGACATCATAGATAGACAGATGGAAGACAGGCTGCCGCAATTAGCCCAAGATTGTTACTCTTTTGAGGCCAATTGTCAAGAAGAACCGTCAAGGCTGGTATCTCGGCTGGTTGAAAGATGTGTCACCTGTATCGAGCACGCACAAGGACAAACTTCTGGCACCAAGTAGAGACAGAGAAGAAGAAATGAAGCGAATTCTCTCCTCCCTATCATAACTGAAATTTTTGTAATGATTGAGATTCTGTCTTATTGTAAAACTGTATAAATCTACCATAGAAAGAAAGAAAATGGGCTGGACCTTTTTGTGTCAATTGTAACAGAGTTTTTACATTTTGAGAGTTAATACCAAGCAAATCTGAAGATTCTCAATTCTGTCCCGACTGTGTTATGAGTTTGTTTTCTTGTATCTCATATTTCATTTCATTTCATATTCATAACTGATGAATGCTTCGTTATAATTTAGTATGACCACTACTATAGCGAATGAATTTTAGTTTTCTATAATTGTTTACTATTTTTCCTCTGTACTAGCTATCAGCAGGTGTAAGACCAGTCAACACTTTCAGAATTCTATATATATTTTATGCTACATCAGGTTATTTCCTCACAGTTTTCCTCTCCTATTTATACGTGAGATTCTCCCTTGATAGGAGCCTTACTCGATAGACAACTAAATGTTTTTCTCCCATCTCATACATTTTATTAAGATATAACTCAGTTACGGGAAAGAGCCTTTGATTTGCACCCCGTTTTATTTCAGAAACTGTAAATTCTCTTTTATACGACCAAATTGAGACAACACTTAATTTCTCTCTGAAGTTTTTCTTATTTTACTGTTCCTCCATGAATATCCCTGTACCAACTCAACCCAATATCGAACCCGGATTATCAAATCAAGCGCACATTGCCTTAAACCTTTTCGATACTATTCTTAAAACAACTACTACCCGGGTTGAACTCGAACGTTCATGGGCAGCGATTGAACAAGATATAACCATCCAGGAACTGTTGGAAGCTAGACAACGCCGATGTAGAAATCTTCCCTAGTTTCCTTTGCCGAAGGTTGATGTTTCTCTCTTCTCCACCCTTTACCCACTTTCGGATGCCTAGACATTGTACTTCTAAGCCTTAAGTACAGACCTTGGAACAACACGTCCCATGGGAAGACTGTTGATAGCCCATGGGTTGAGGACGCAGACCCCTAGGCCCAACCCTTAGAGCCAATCCTTTTCCCAAAGTTACAGATCCATTTTTCCTAATTACCTTACCTACATTGTTCTATTGACCAGAGGTTGTTCACCCTGGAGACCTGATGCGGTTATGAGTATGATCGGGCATGGATGGTACTCGGTCCTCCAGATTTTCAAGGGTCGTCGAGGGAGCACCAGACATTGCAAGACATGTGATGCTCTTCTAGCTTCTGGACCCTATCTCCTATTGAGCCAATTTCAGGGTGGGAAAGCTGTTAAAAAGAAAAGATAACTCTTCCTGGGGCCCCCAATGACATCTCTGGATTTCCTAACATTATCGTCAGTTATAGGATGAGGCACCAACAACTCTAAAAAATGGGTTTCAATTTTGTTGACTTTGGATGGAAGGTTGTCTGTGATATTTCTTGAAGGGGAAAAATTTATGGAATGCCCTCAAATGTTTCCTTGATTTCAACACCCTCTTCATTGAGATTGATTTTTGGGAAATATTATGACATGATTGAATGACCCTGAAATATAGGCATGATCAAGGCCATGGACTTCAGGAAATTTTTCCTCTACACTTCTGAGACACTCTGCAAAGCCTTAGTCTTCCTACCTATCAACAAGAGTGAATCATAGGATATGGGACACTTAGGGTCCATCCAAAAAAAGACTCTTTTAAAATGGCAGTAAAGGCCCTATATTATCTCATTTATCGTGGGGTTAGTCAAGATCTTATCAAAGGAATTAAGCTCCCAGAACATGGAGCTGGATAGTTGGTTAATCAACATTCTAGATACAACTCTATGTAAACAATTCCTATGTAGACAACGCCTATGTGGACAGACCTGGATCGTGAGAATAGTGAGGAGGAGAAGGTTGTAGGGTCCATTTTGGATGACAGACATGTGTATTTTCTATTTTTCTTCTTGCATCGAGGCAGGGAGGGGGGGAAAATGAGATTGAAATTGACCTTTCCAAGCTCCACATAGTCAAAACATGTTTTTTTTTTGGTATACAAGGGGAAAACAAAAATAGAGGCAACTTAGCGAAACCATGTCTCAATGCAAAAAGTCTAGGTGGGATTGGTGGAACTACCACTCACCATTCTCAAGCTTGCTCACAGTGTGCCCTCTAGCTCAGTCTCCTCCACACACCCTCTAGCTCAGTCTCCTCCTCCCTTGATCTCCTTCTCCGATGTGCCCTTGCATAGATGTCAGGGTTTGGGGAGTTACTCCTTCTATGATATCCTCAGATCTACTCGTGGTGTTCTGATCCAGATTATTTACGGCACGAAATGAGAGCGGAGATATAATAAATAAATGCACAAAGATATCGTAGATATCCAATAATATAACATAAATGTATCAGAGATGCAACCATAAACACAGTGATATAGTAATACATTATTTCTATTAATGAAAGAAATGTACAGAGACTGTAAAAATATAGAGTGAAAGACTCGATAGAATGGTGGAAGCTTATCTCTGAGAATAGATGTGGCGACTACTCGCATTCATAAGAAGATGATTAAAATGAGGCTCTGAAGGCCTTTTTACAATAAACAAGAATTCCCAAAAACCTAAACATCCAAAAAACTAACCCTAGGAGATAAGCGCCAAAAGTCATGTGGGCCTCGTTTGGGTAAGTTAGTACATCAACTTCCTGAGGTCGTAACTTTTGCATACAATCTACGTTTTAGGTGCATGATAGCCTGTTGGAAAGGTATCATTGAGGAGATTCATTTTGGGGGATCAATTATTCCTTTAGCTATCATTGAGAATCTTGATCCCTAAAACCTTCATTCAGGCCCTCAAAATGGCCCCGTAAGTTAAAAACTACTAAAAATAGTAAATTGCCAAAATTGCCAGAAAACTATTTTGAGCCAGTTGGAAAAGATGGGTGGTCATTGATATCCACCTGAATCAATCCTCTCTCCTTAGGAAGAAATGGTCTCCATTGCGTTGAGTGCCCAGGGGAGAGGAAAAATCTTTTGCTAAATCTGCATCTTGATGAGTTGCTTGCCTTGTTGGGGAAGTTGCGCTGCTTAGCTTGTTGAAGGTTGTCACGAACATGTGGCTGGAAGGGTTGGACCTTTTTAACCAGTCTGGCTACATGAGGTGCATGTGTGCAGAAGAAATCTTTACACTTTGTTGCAATCTTGTCGACGTGCTTCTATTGGATATAAGGTGTTTGGGCCGAGGTTGTAGTGGTTGCAGTATTCTTCTATTCTCCCTTTGAATAGATTGTGAAGAAGCTGAATTTTGTAGTATGAGATACTACATTGCGACACTTTTTAGGTGGGACAATATTTGGAACTACCTCCGGTATTCTATAGAGATGACCCCCCAAAGTAAAAATGACACTATAGGGTCGAGAATCATAAATAGAATGGCACTTTCACATATATGGTTGGCCCAAGAGAACATCACAGACATCCAGTGGGGAAACATCACATAATACCTCATCCTTGAAGGGTTGGATGTTGTATGATAATTGGCATTGTTGGATGACACACATATATCATCCTTGGCGAAGCCACCCAATGTTATATGGTTGTGGGTGTGGTGTTGTCGACAATCCCAACTGTTTGATGACCTCTGTTGAGATGAGGTTCTTCTGGCTTCCTCTATCAACAATAAAATGAATCGAGGTCCCCTTCAGCCATATATGTGAATGAAAAAGGTGCTCCCCCTCTTCTGGATCTGTTGGTTCTTCTGGTTGAATTGTTGCGGTCACAATAATAGCAGTGGGGTCTACGTCAGTGATATGTCTTTTACCAGTATTTTCAGAATAAGATTTCGAATTAGGATTCATCTCCTTGTCTTTGATCTTGACCACCAATGCCTATTTTGAGTGACATTCATTGGTGTTGTGCCAGGGGATTTTGTGGAAATCACACCATTTTTTGGTGTCTTTCTTTGTCTTCCTGTGACCCTTCTTTTCCCATGGCTTGGACTGGTTTTCAGGAGACTGTTTGTTAGGGTCATCTTTCTCATAATTTGAATTTTGTGGATTTGTACATCTGAACTCCCATTTATTTTGGTGCTTAAAATTCTACTCGATTTTAACAACATATCGATAAGCAGAACCAAGTGATGAGATATCCAGAAAATCCATTTCAGTTTGGATGTATCTGTGTAGAGCCCTGCGGTATTTCAGAACCAAATGTTTCTCAGAGTCTATGATACCCATCTTGGTGTGCAAGGTATGGAAGGTATTGGTGAACTCTGGAAATTCTTGGCCCCTCTCTTGCCGCAATGTGGTCCATCTCATGTACTGGTCCTCATAGTTGCCAACAGGGTAATACTGTTCCTTTATCACATCCACAAAAAATTCCTAAGTGGGCTTGACCCCATATATTCCAGACTCATCTGTGGAAATTTTCTCCCAATAAGTTTCCCACCAATTTTTGACATGAGAGAGATCTTTAAGGAGTGCGAAGGTGATATTTTATCTATCGAAAAAATTGTGAACAGAGAAATAAATTTCTAGCAGATTTAACCATTTGTCTAGGGATTTTGCATCTATCTATCCTTTAAATACAGGAATATCAAAATTAACTTGTACCTTGAAAGGATAGGTTCTTCCAAAGTGGCCTCTTGATGAAGACACGTCTGTTTCTATTGGCAGGCGTTGAAGGATGTGGAAAAAATTCTCCATCATTTCATCCCTCTGTCGCGTGAGATCTTGTGTAAAGACCGAATTTGAATTAACATTTAAATTTCTACCAAATTACTGTAATTTCTGTAATTTATATAAGCTTTACAATGAAGTACACTTTTCAAAATTTTCAAATTATCTCAACACTTACACTAACACTTACGCAAGTAGAATTTGACAATATTAATTAAATCTAAGTAAACAATCCATGAATTTGAATTTACATACCTCACTCTAATGCTATCCACAGCAGCTTGCTCCCTTCGCTTGAACCTGATGCTGCTCCTTAGGACACCCCAAAACTAGCCACCCTGCCGACTAGTAACGCCTAGCCCTAGGACATCAATGGATGTCCTAGCCCTCCAAGCCCAAAACCTCTGCAGCCCCCCCGGTGCACTGTAAATTCCACTGTTAATTTCCCTTTGCAATACTCCAAGCCCCTCCCGTAGAATTAATCCCCCTCCATAATCCTTCTCCACTTCCCTTATTCCTCCTTCACCGCCCTTCCTCCCTTCACTTCCCCCACCAAATACCTTATCCCTTTATTAAAGCCTTATCCATTCATTTATTACTTAACTTAATGTATTGGTTACATTATCCCTTGTGGGATACGTAACCCAATTAAACATTATATTTTATTATCCACCCATTTGTTTAATACTTATTTAATCAATTAATTGATTAATAATCAAATTAATCATTAACCCTTAATTAAAGAGTTATTCATACTTAAACTAATCATAATAAAAAAATAATTAATTAATAACAGATAATTAGTTAAGGTTATTTAATAATTAATTATAGTTTAGCTAATTTTTAGGATTGTTTATTAAATTAATCATCTTAATAATTAAGGGTCATTACATACACCCACCCTTCAGGAAACTTCGTCCCAAAGTTAAGGTATCTTATGGTACAAGAACAAGAACATGGTTCACACATTCATAATAAGTAACCGACATTATTAGTAAGTAAGTCAAGGAAACTCATACATACTAGTGTATATGTACAAGAAATGTATGTGTAGCTAGTA
>ML858087.1:7450-26512 GCA_009831015.1 Picea engelmannii
GTAAGTATATCATTCTTCCTCTCTTGTCCATTCAACACTCTAAAACTAGGGAAAGAGTAGTATTCTGTCACGGTTTGTTCCAGATCCGGGTGGATCTGTGGAGATTGGTCTGTGTCCGCACTCACGAATTTATCCTTGAACAACTATGCTTTGATGGATGATAGGAATGCATAAAACAAGTTGGCACACAATGTTGTTTTCGACATTGTGGGCATACTGGACATCTGTTAAATCCACTACTGGGTTTACGCCTTTTCAATTAGTTTATGGTGTGGAAGCCATTCTTCCTATAGAATGCGAGATACCCTCTCTGAAGCTAGCTTTAGAACTTTTACCCAACAATTATGCTGAAGAAGAACGTCTATTGTATCTGATGCGATTAGACGAAGCTCGACGTGACGCCACACTAGTAATAGAAGCCCCCAAAAAAATGTGTCAAAGCACAATATGACAAGCATGTCAAGCCTCACGTTTTCTCTGAAGGTGATCTTGTTCTTCTCTATGAACATGATCGAGATGTGTTAGGAGCTGGGAAATTCGAACCAATGTGGCGAGGTCCTTATATTGTTTGTCGAGTTTTGGAAAAAGGAGCATATGAGCTGGTAGATTACGATGGTATCCCTTTGAGTGAACCCAGGAATGGGTTGTACTTGAAGAAGTACTATGCATAAATCATTTGTGCACAAGTACCTGTATTTTAATGTATCATATTTTGTGTGTGTTACTATAGTTTTCTTTTGTCGTTATCTGGTCTCTACCCTTATGTGACATTGTGTTTGATTTCCAGATGTAGGAGTTTTCGCTACCCTATATTGGCTTCGATGATGGCGCTAGCCGTAGTACTCATAACCTTGCATCCGCTGCGTGGGTAATCTATGCCCCCAAAAATGAACTTGTATCTTTACGAGGTGTGTGCCTCGGCCGTGCGACCAACAACATTACAGAGTATAGTGCCTTTATTGAATTATTGGTTGATGCTATCTCGCTCGGAATTCGTCGTTTGGTTGTGTGACTTGACTCGCAGCTTGTAGTACTACAGTTAAGTAATATCTACTCTATTCGAAGTCCTACTTTGTTACAGGTGTATTTGCGAATTCGCCTCTTGGAACGTTATTTTGATCACATTGAATATCAGCATATCCCTAGATGTCTTAATACATTAACAGATGCATTGGCTAATTATGTATTGGATAGGCATTTGAACCATTTATAAATTAAACACATCAGAATTCACACAATATAAAGTAAACCGGTAGAAGCCGTCTGTATATATAACGATCAAAATGTTTTTTACAAAAAGTTTGTCCGAAGACCAAAATGTCAAAAATTGAAGCTTATAGCTTCTACAAAGTGACGTCATGGATGACGTTCATGGTAACACACAACTTCCCTAGAAACTCTACGGAGCAGTCGACTCATAGCTCCTGATACCCCTACAGTATGACGTTGATCGCATCGTGGAACCTCTTCCAGAGTCATATCTAGAATGTCTGCAGTAAGGCCCTCTAGATTCTTTTCCACTACTTGATAATCCTCAACATACTGTGGTGATGCTACTACCTCTCCTCATCGTTGGATGGGAGAAGTGCCGGGAGGTCTATACGGTCCAACATTTGTGTTATGAACAAATGATTTTGTATTAGTCCTTGGATGAATGTATAAAAACAAAAACATTTGAATATGATAAAAATTCAAAAAACATTTAAAAAGAGAAAATGCATGTAATTCTTACCAAGGTCACCCCACTGAGTATCCTCTGGTAGTGCTAAATCCAGATCTCCTCGGAAATCCAACCCAGCATAAGTGTAGTCATCGACCATCAACATCTGGGTTTGAAGCCAGTCAAAGAAAATATCATCGTACTTGACGATCAGTCCTGCCATGTGCCGGGCCATGAGCTGACACCATCTCAACATCCTTGGATCCCTGGGACCTGGTATGTTCCACTCAACCTATAGTATAAATACAGGGACCCTCTCAAGGAAGAATGACACCAGCAAAGATCCATACCCGAATTGCTTCAGGTCACCTCGCCTACATTTGGTCAATTGTTTTTTGATACTGCGAAGCACAACATCTACCCAGTTGAATACTCGAGGCTCAATACACTCGATGGTGTACTGGAAGTAGCTCTGTAATTTCATATGAGGATCAGAACTCCCAGCCATACGAGCTATAGTAGAAAGGATAGTGCGGAGGGTCAAGTCTTGTACCCCCCAGATAACCACTTTTCCTTTTTTCCTTTCAGCCTCGGGTACATAGTATTGATTGCAGTACTCACTCATCTTTAACCCACCACCTCTACTATCGGTCAGGCTGACATAGTATCCGCGTCGGGACAATCCAGTCAAAAAGTATATGTCTTCAATGTCTATGGACAGTGTGTGAGCTCCCACATGAAAAACCTGCTGATCTGGGTCCCACATACACACTAGATACTCTAATAGTCTGACTTGGGCCCTCATGCCCGGGATGCGAAAGTATTTCAAGAGCCCACAATATCTCAATGTAGCTATGGTAGGAGGATGATTCTCGACGATTGCATTATCCTCTACATGTTCCCTTTCACGCCACTCAAGCACCATGTTTATGGCCAATTATCTTCACAAGGAACATAAAAGGAGGATTAATAACTTTTTCATTTGGCTAAAAAATTTAAATTTTTTTGGGCTTTGTGGTTCTCGCAGGTGCCCCATTTGCACAGTGCGAGAACCTCACAGGTGGCTTAAGTCTCACCTGTGAGAATGCATCATTATCGCAGGCCCCGTATGGGTTGCCTGCGAGAATGACAACGCACATATAGGGCCTAGAAAAACATCTTAAAAATGGAAATTTAACCAATGAAATGACAAAATGAAACCATGAAAATGTTAAGGACGTAGAGCCTACCTTAACGTCGCAGACGGCTCGCTGAATGGTCTCTCGTAGCTCCAGCAATATAACGTCGAACTCGGAGGGTAAAAGAGGGGTTTTTTGGAGCTCAATAGTGGAAATGTAAAATGGTGTGGTAAAAAAAAGTTTTTACTCATTTTATTTACCTTTACTATATCATTTTGGGTTTTTATAATTATTTATCAACTAAAACCTAATCCCTAATGTCATGTTGAGTGTAATTTGTGCAGGCGTGATGACTTTGATGATTCAATACAGGGATATGGACATGCTTTTCTTGGTTATCGTGTGTTTTTTATTGTTTTTTAGGGTTTTTTACATAAAACCTCGAGCATCGTTTTTGTCTGTTCTTGTGCTTGTAAATACATGAGAACGTAGTCGAGCATAATTTTATCACTTTTTTGGGCTCAACAAGGTTATACGAAAAAGGAACTCCCCTGGAGTCCTCTTTAAGCTCTTTTCAGACTCTCTAAACATGAAAAGATCGCCGAGCGACCTTGCTATTTTTCACGCTCGCTAAAGTATTTGAAGTACGCATCTGGTGAGCGATAATTTATCTCTTTTTCGGTATTATCCAGGCTATATTACGAAAAAGGAACTGAGAGAGTTCTCTTTTAAGTGTTTTTCCAAACTCTATAATATTGAAAAACCTTCGAGTTTTCTATCTCCAGACTCGTTAAACAAACATTGACAGACCCGTGATGGGACCGAACCACTCCTTCTTAGGGTTCGTTAAATATAATCCAAGGGACTCGTCCGAAGGATGAGCTTACATCAACAAGCATATGTTATCCTCCTCAAGCTTGCGTAAAAATAAAGAGGTACTCGCCAGAAATGGTGAGGGAAAATTTGGGAAAGGGATATGTTTCATCTTCGTATTGATTGGCAGTAAGTGTCGCTCTTGAACATGACACCCCCTATTCATCGCATTTGAAGCTGGTTTGGGAAATCCATTTGCCTCTCATTCGATTTGCTACAAGGTCATTCCCTGTGTCATCTTTGAGTCAATGCTTCCAAATCATTGGTCATGTCATCCATATGTTCAAGAAAAGTCCATCTGAAACCTATATTGAGTCGACCATATGCAGTTATCCATTCTCTCTGTGTCGGCCTTCCCTGTGTCCAGTCTGTTAGCGATAATTATTGTCTTGGGCTTGAGAGCATCCAGGTCTGCAGGTTGTGCAGGAAGCGCCCAAGCACAACGCGAAAGGACCTCTGTTCCGGTTACAAGTCAAGCGAGCGGGCGAAGTTTTGCTGTCAGCGGCCGAGATCCATCCACAAAGAAAATCGATGGTCATCGGGTTTTCGGGGCTGTCAAGTTTCTCGGGATTTAGCAAGAGGGAGCTCCAACGGTTCAAAGAAGACTTGGGTCATCCAATCAAATTGGGACAGGTGGCAGCCTGTCGACATATCGCGGATCAGGGTTTCGGGGAACAGGGAGCTCTCAGCTCATTACACTTGGAAGTGCCAATCAACGAAACGCCGAAAGCGCCTTTGGCGTTGAGCCCAGGGTCTCAGCACCAGGTCATATCAAGTGAGCGGGTGAAAGGGGGACAACCTCTTTATGATAGTAAATAATATCTGGGCTGTCCATCTAAAGGACACGTGACACGTATCTACATCATGTCAGCGTTCGGGAGTTCGCGTAGTAATATCTCCTCGTCGCTTCACCTCTCGAAACCCCGAATCTCGAAGCTTCGAAAGCACCCAGAGTTGGGCCCATGGTTTTGGCACCTAGTCATCAAGAAGGAGGTCCGGAAGAGGGGCGCTTTCATTTTCATTTGTCCGAAGGTTCCGAATTAAGTCTCAGAAGGGGGGTACTGTGCTCTTCAGACTCCAGTTCGACGTGATCTGGATCCCGATACCTGCTCAGAATGGATACAAAAGAAAGAGGGTGGGTGAAACCTCACATCACTCATTTATTGCAGAGTATGGAGGTCCCAAATGAAGTTTACCCGGGAGGGTCCCTTGTATCGGTTCTCTTCAGGAAAGCCACGACGAGTCTTCAACTCACAAGAGAAACCTGCACATGCCAATTCAACATTCAAAGGGCTCAGCTACCCCCCTGGCACGGGCCATGCTGAATTAAAGAGGCGTATGACAGGGGAGCAGAGGACAAATTTGATTGAGGACACGACACCCATTGAAAGCCCTGAGATGCCGCTGCTAAGCAAATTTTTCTGAGTATATAGGCTTAGTCTTTGTATTTTGTAAAGGATTGATGGTAGAGCAGAGCTCCCTACTGTAAAGTTTTAACATATATTCTAGTTTGTTGGATATGCATCTGTATCTAAGATTTCTTGGTTTATGACAAACAGTTTCCTTACTCCATCTATGTTTTTATCTCATACTAGAGAGTTCATGATCGAATGATTCGCATGAATTGTTACAGTTATGTTATGATAAAGGATTTTTCGTTGCATTATTGTATTCCCTGGTCTTCTATGTTTGAATATAAGAGGGTCTTGTGTTTGGGCACTTTCTTCTCCAGTCTATTAGGAACCTGATGTTTATGACAGACTCTCGCACTCTTTTCATACAAGTATTCCCCCCTGCTCACCCTTATTACAACTCACTGTTTGAAGTTTATCTAAGACCTCACTTGCCCGTGCATGCCTGGCCTGGTTTCAAAGTTGAGACAATATTGTTCCGAGTTTACTTCCATCTGATCATCCCTTTATAAAAAAATCGTGACATAAACTGATGGGCGTCGGGCTCTGCTCCTGCTAGCAATCCGAGAGTGACTTCCGTCGCCAGCACAATCCAATTTGAAAAATGCTCTGTTTCACCTTCAAACTCTGTTACTCATTTCATGTCATTGATGGTGATACATCAAGGCCATCCTGTGACGAGTTTTGTTCTGTCGACTTCAGCTCATTATCCAGAATCAAGACTTAGAAATTATTTGGTACCTTGGAACTTGCATGCCTCAATGGCAGGTTTCCTCTCTTTCGACAGTGGGTTTACATCATTGACCCCTGATCGAAAGATTCCATCATATGTTCGACATCAACTCATTTTTTCACACTCGATGGATTGTACTATGGTACCTTGGGAGTCATTGACATCAATGGTGATTTCCCTCACACTTGTTAATGTTTTTATCATTGACCGGTAATCAAGTGGTTTCTACCATGTTCGAATTCAACACATGTAATCACATGGTTAGATTCGTACTTTGGGCGACGAGATTGAAGACCCTGGATATCTTCTTTGTGATATAGGTTGCGATGGAGTATGTATAATTTGCGACACATAGATCCACTGTGTATGTTTCATGTCTATGTCGTCTTGATTTGAAATTTCTCGCATAGATCCACAGTGTATTCCGGTGGCTATGCTATATTTTGACGACATGGATCCACAGTGTATGATTGGTGGCCATGAACCATATCTATATGTCATCAGTATATGATATGAGTATGGGACTGCCTACCTCATAATTGGTATATATGATATTCGACAGATGCTTGGTTGTTCACAGGTTTCCGATTAGATGTGCTCCTGGTTCCCGACACACACATGCAGCTTACAAAGTCTATCGGCTGTCACTGGTTCCAACCTCATACTTTGGGGGGAATTTTGTTACCCATGATTTTGGTCGTCATGATGATGTATTGATGATGGTGTACTCAGTCTCTTCATTGGAACTTTCTCCTGAGAAAAGTTACCTTCATCTCTTTCCAGAAATCACATTTTTGAGGAATGTTCGCAGGATGCTAGTATATTTGCCTGCGAGAATGCATGATTCTCACAGGCTACCTTAAGCCAGGGTGCGAGAAGTTCGCACTGTGTTGAACTGCTAGGGTGCGAACTCTTTCTAAAGCAAGGAAAAAGATGAATTCTCGAAGCTTCTAGAAGGGAATATTCTAGAAGGATGAGATGGCATTCGAATGGTTATCCTAGTACTGGATTCCCAGATATTTTGGGATCATTCTTATCCAAGTAACTAATTCATTCTCTCCTATATATTGAGGGAATTCTCATGGAAAAAGTTAGAAGCAAGAAAGTAAGCAAACAAGGTTAAGAAAGATTCATTGGAGAATTGGTGAAAGACTGTGTGAAGGACTGATGCTACAACAGCTAAGAACTCCAGCAAGTTTATCAAAGGTGGTTGATCTTCTTCATGCAAGTGAGAAAGTGTGTGTGTCTGAGCCAAGGACCATCGAAAGGAAGTTTTAAACATCAAGGCTCAGGTTGTAATCTTTACTTTCAATCAATATGATACAGTAATATGTCCCTTTCCCATAAATCTAATTCCACTTTATTGTATAACTCCTTGATCATATACATAGATTAACTGTTGAATAGATTGTGTTTTCTTCACTTTGGTTGGTTTGTATTGTTTTGGTCTTGATTGTACGAAAGCACTGAAGTGAAACAGGAGCAACAAAGACCATAGGAAGCGATTATAAGGTATGTAATTCGTTCTTGCTTCCTATTTAATTCAATAGTCAAAATCTAGGGAAAGAGTATTATTTTGTCTTGCTTTGTTCTAGATCCAGGTGGATCTAGGGAGATCGGTTTGTGTCCGTACTTATGGATTTATCCAATAAAAAACATACCATCTGTTAGCGTCAGAAGTCACTCCTGGATTGCAGTAGGAGCAGAGCCCGACACCCATCAGTTTATGTCACGATTTAGTTTTAGATGGGGTGATTGGATGTGAGTGAAATCAGAACAGTATATATTTAACTCAGGAAACCGGGCCTGGTATGTAAAAAACAAGGGAGGTCTTGATCCAAATTCTGTCAGTAAGTTGAGTATAAGATGGATAGATGGAAGAATTAATGAGATAAGTGAGAAAGATTTCCTTGGGCATCATGCCTTCGACAGATTGAGGAAGAAAAACTCAGAAGACAAGATCCTCTTGACCCCGAGTTTCAAGGAACTGAAAGGTGGCTCGACTGGATCCTCCAATTCCGAGCCATTCAGCATTGAGAAATTAGAAGAGCTGATTAGAAACCCTGCGACTATTACAATGATCCAACCTACATCATCCTATAACAATGAAACTCGACTGGATCCTCCAATTCTGAGTTGTTCTAATACAGTATAAAAAAAGACATGGAAAGAAGCTGACATTCATAAGGCAAGAAGTCTTAGATGTTAATACATAACCAGAATAACCAGTGCTTCATCAAAACTTAACAATCGGGAGCCTAGCTCAACCATCGATCCTTTACAAAATAAAAAAACTGAGTACATATACTCAGAATTTTTTTCCTAACAGAGGCATGCTCGAACCTCCAAGGTGTGGCGTCCCTTTATTCAAACTCGGATGGATATCCTTCGTCAGATGCCACCTTAACTGCACATGGCTCTTGCAAGTGGGGGTAGCTGAGCCATTAAGTGTCGAGTTAGCGTGTGCAAACCTCTCTGGCTAGTCGAGGACTCAACATGGCTTCTTTGAAACAATTAGCACACAGGACCGTCTCGGGTAGACTGCTTGCCATATCCTCCATACCTTACACTTAATGAGTGAGGAGAGGTTTCAACCACCTCCTCCCACATTCATTTACTCCCAGCAAGCACTAGGATTGAGACCGAATCTGATTGGCACCTGGAGATCGCGACGATCCCTTCTGAGACTAAACTCGACACTTTCGGCCCCTCTTGCACAACTCTTTCTATTTCCCAAGTGATCATGGGACGTGACCCTATGCTTATCCTCAAAGGCACTTTCAGTGTTCATGGATAGAAAGGAACTAATCCTTTCTCTTCAAAGTCATGATGGGAGAAATGCCAAGATGGCCTAATTGGGTGCCACACATCCCTCTCTGATCTGACGGTCCTAAACTCATTCGACGATACTATGGGCTCAAGTCTTGGATGCTCTTGGCACTTCGCGTCTCGGGGATATGAAGGAGCTGCTCCTTGTGCTTCAAAGCTGCGATGGGAAAAAAGGCGAAGAACCTAATCATGCACTACGTGTCCTTGCGGGATGGATGACTAAGATTACGTCTTTGGCACTTTCACTATGAACATCTCGAAGGGCCCCACCTGTGGTTTAGATATTGCACCGTGTGTCCTTCTCATGAACGGTCCTGATCCTCTTGGAAATACTATGGGCCCGGGTCCGGGATGCCTTCGGCACTTCACGTCTCGGGGCTAGGAAGAGGCTGCTCCTCGTGCTTCAAAGTCGTGATGGGCGAAAAGGTGAGGAGCCTAATCGTGCACCACGTGTCCCTTTTGGATGGACAACTGAGACTACTCTGTGATACTATGTGTGCTATCTCTTGTGAGAAATCTCGGGCAACTTGGTAGCCCCGAAAACCCGATGACCATCGATTTGCTCTGTCAATTAATCCTTGCCATTGAAATCAGTCCACTCGCTTGCTTGATTGGTAACCAGAAACAAGATTTTTTATGTGCTACGCTTGGGCGCTTGTCGTGCAACCTGTGGACCTGGATACTCTTACGCCCAAGACAAGAAATTCTACTAACATTAGGCTCCATGGGGGATAGAGTTGTCCCTGTGATGCTCTAAGAACTCTTTTGCAGTTCCAGTGCCTGACTGTTGGGCTATGGAGTCAAGCTCAAAACATCCTGCTGGAAATACAGGCCGAAAAGTAAAAACAAAACAAGATAAAAATGTATGCTCAAAGAGCTTATTTATGTACAATCCTAAACTAATAAAATACTTTACATGGGGCTAGGTGAAAGCAAATTTCCACCTTAGCCATTCAAGAAGCTTCCTGAATAGAAGCTCCTTCCTTCTGTCGATGATCACAAACAGATGGTGTAACCGTGATAGAAGAACGACTACGCTCTTCAACTCCTCCTCACAAGATGAAGCTGAGATGAAATAGGGTGGCTCCAAATTGTGAAGGAAATACAACTCCATGTATTCCTTCGCAGGCTCATAGGACCAGTGGTAAACTCCAGAAGATGGGTGACAAGCAACCTGCTCTGCTACACAATTGTTCACGTGTGGCTGAATATCTGTGGTAATCACAGGTGGGTAAAAAAGAACAACTGACGTAGGCTGACAGCTCTCATGCGTTGGCTGCCTGCTGACCAGCTCTGGATAGAAAATAATATGTGCCTTCAACTGCTCTTCTGGTTCTTTTTCCTCTTCTCTTGGCTCTTCCCCCAGGTCAGATTCAAAATTGTCATAAACTGGACCCTTGGGAAATCTATGCTCTTCAAACGGATGCTCAATGACCTCTATGCAGGCTATAAACAACACCCCTTTTTGGTCCTCTTCCTGCTCTTCATAACTCTCCCAGGGATCAGATTCATAATCATCATAAATAGGGACCATGGGAAAGCTTTTCTCTTCCAACTAATGCTCAGGATGGCTGATTTCCTCGCAATGTTTTTTCTCAGTGAACAAAGGATAAGGATCTGTAGTTGGTTCTTGGAAATCCCACATATCCAGCTCATAATTTGATTTGTGGCTTTCATATGCAGGCGGGCTGCTCCTCTGGTTAAAAAACTGCGGTGCAAGACTCTGCTGCTCCTCTTCTAAATACTCATCAAAGCTTGGGACAACAGACCCGTCAGGAGCATATGGAAATGCCTCTATCATGCATAAATCTCCAATTATATCATGCTCAGCAGGGGGGTCAAGAACATCTTCTTCAGGGCCTAGAAAATCCTCTGTGTTGCCTTCAGATTCCAACCTCTCTATCCGAGCGAAGAGATACTTCACCTACTCCATTAGCCTACTTAGAGCGTCTTCTTCCTCCCTGGGGTATTCATCATCATCCATTATAGAGATACCAAGATCATCTTCTTCAAAGGCTGAAAAATCCTCTGCACATCGCTGAACTTCCCACCTATCCAGTTAGGCAGAGAGGGATTTTACCAATTCCCGAGATTCAACCAAAGCATATTTCTCCTCCCTAGGGTCCTCATCCTTATATCTTCTCTTATCCTCACAACCTTCATCAGACACAACCATATCTTGCTCACTGTCCTGACATCCCCCACAACAACTATGATAGATAAACTCAGAGGAATAAAACTTTTGACAACGCCTATTAAAAGTTGCATGAAATTCACTAAGTGAATAAATGCTAGTAGGGGGTAGAGAATGATACCATTCACGAGCATCCCCTACTAATGAGAACATGAACATTTTCAGCAATACATCCTCATGATGTATCTCCCACTGATGCATGAGTTCATGAAACTCACTGAGGTGCTGAGCAGGGTTGTCCTCTTTGTGCTCTCTAATTTTGGGCAAATAATCCCTCCATTCATCCGGAGAAGGGACATCATTAAGAAAACCAGGAATAGCAGAAAAATTAAAAGGGGCAAACCTGCGAGCCAGGATTTTCTCCATATCAAACCAGTGGAGTTGCCAGGTGAAAAATGGGCAGCTTCGAATGTGTCTGGTCTTTGTTCACCATCAAAGGCCAGATCTTAACATTTTTTTTTACCCAAGGGAACTTCTCAAGCTGAGAAAGCAGTTTCTGAGACCTTCTCGAGAAATCTCCTCTGGGTCAGCTTTCAGGTGTGCTAAAGTAGCCACAACTGAAACAGTGCTGTGGAAACCTTGGAGTCACCACAGTGGAGTCCCCAGGTGCACAGTAGCAATATCAATAGTTTTGATATCTGATGCACCTTTAGAATCATTTGATCATTGTCGTTCAATCTCGGGGAAAATATTCAAGTTCATCCCCGGCAACGGAGCCAGAAATGTTAGCATTAGAAGTCACTCCTGGATTGCAGCAGGAGCAGAGCCTGACGCCCATCAATTTATGTCATGATTTCATTTTAAATGGGGTGATTGGATGTGAGTGAACTCATAACAATATAGATTTAACTCAGGAAACCAGTCCTGGTATGTAAAAGACAAGGGAGGTCTTGATCCAACTTCCGTCAGTAAGTTGAGTATAAGATGGATAGATGGAAGACTTAATGAGATGTGTGAGAAAGACTGCCTTGGGCATCAGGCCTTCGGCAGCTTGAGGAAGAAAAAATCAGAAGACAAGATCCTCTTGACCCTGAGTTTCAAGGAACTGAAAGGTGGCTCAACTGGATCCTCCAATTTCGAGCCATTCAGCGTTCAGAAAGAACAAGAACTGATTAGAAACCTTGCGCCTATTATAGTGATCCAACCTACATCATCCTATAACAGCGCAACTCGACTGGATCCTCCAATTCCGATCTATTCTAATACAGTATAAACAAAGACATGGAAAGAAGATGGCATTCATAAGGCAAGAAGTCTTAGATGTTAATACATAACCAAAATAACCAGTGCTTCATCAAAACTTTACAATCGGGAGCCTAGCTCAACCATCGATCCTTTACAAAATACAAAAATTGAGTACATATACTCAAAAAAGTTCGCCTAACAGAGGCGTGCTTGGACCTCCAAGGCGTGGCATCCCGTTAGTCAAACTCAGATGGATATCCTTCATCAGACGCCACCTTAACTGGCATGGCTCCTGCAAGGGGGGGTAGCTGAGCCATTAAGTGTCAATTTAGTGTGTGCAAACCTCTCTAGCTAGTCGAGGAATCAGCATGGATTCTTTGAAAAAATCGACACATAGGACCGTCTCGAGAAGACTGATTTCCAGATCCTCCATACCTTACACTTAATGAGTGAGGAGAGGTTTCAACCACCTCCTCCCACTTTCATTTCCTCCTAGCAAGCACCAGGATTGAGACCGAATTGGATTGGCACCTGGAGATTGCAACGATCCCTTCTGAGACTAAACTCGATGCTTTCAGCCCCTCTTGCACAACTCTTTCTATTTCCCAAGTGATCACAGCCCGTGACCCTGCGCTTATCCTCAAAGGCACTTTCGACATTCGTGGATAGGAAGGAGCTGATCCTTGCTCTTCAAAGTTGCGATGGGTGAAATGTCGAGATGGCCTAATTGGGCACCACACATCCCTCTCTGATCTGACGATCCTGAACTCATTCAGCGATACTGTGGGCTAGGGTCCTAGACGCTCTCGGCACTTCGCATCTCAGGGATATGAATGAGCTTCTCCTTGTGCTTCAAAGCTGCGATGGATGAAAATTCGAAGAACCTAATCATGCACCACGTGTCCCTGCAGGATGGATGGGTGAGATTACATCTTCAACACTTTCACTATGAACATCCCGAAGGTCCCCACCCGTGGCTAAGATCTTGCACCGCGTGTCCTTCTGATGAACGGTCCCAATCCTTTCGACAATAATGTGGGCCCGGGTCCGGGACACCTTCGACACTTCGCGTCTCGGGGCTAGGAAGAGGCTTCTCCTCATTCTTCAAAGTCGTGATGGGCGAAAAGGAAAGGAACCTAATCGCGCACCACGTGTCCCTTTTGGATGGACGACTGAGACTGCTCCATGATACTGTGGGTGCTATCTCTTGTGAGAAATCTCGGGCAACTTGGTAGCCCTGAAAACCTGATGACCGTCGATTTTCTCCATCAATTAATCCTTGCTGTTGAAATCAGACTTCTCGCTTGCTTGATTGGTAACCAGAAACAAGATTTTTTTTGTGCTATGCTTGGGCGCTTGTCATGCATCCTGTGGACCTGCATACTCTTATTCCCAAGACAAGAAATGCTTCTAACACCATCCAGTTGTGCAAGTCTGACTGCTCCTGGGGGTTGGATCTCCACAACTATAAATGATCCCAACCAATGCATGCGTAACTTCCCAGGATGCTTCTGGTACCAACTTTTATAGAGTAGAACCTTGTCTCCTTGCGCAAATACTTTAGTTTTAATGTGCCTATCATGCCAAGATTTTTTCCTTTCTTTTTCAACCGATTGATGGAAGTCTGCTAAAAACCTGGTCTCCTTGAGTTCTTGTAAATCTATAAGTCTTTGTGCAAGTAATTATTCCTCCATCATACGTGTGATCTGTGCAATGTACAAACTTAGAGTGATGAATTTTGCAGGCACCACTGCCTCTTTCTCATAAACTAGATGGAATTGCATGTACCTGTGGAGTTTCTTTGTGGTTGTCCTATAAGCCTATAGTACTACTAGAACCCTGTCATCCCAATCTTCCTAATTTCACAACAGACCTTTGTTAATCCTCTCTCCAAAATCTTGTTGAATTCTTCCACTGCTCCATTGGTTTGCGGGTGTTAAGGACTGCTTTTGTGATGCTGGATAAAGAACTCTGCTGTAAGATTTGTGATAGTGCTACTAATGAAATGAGCTCCTTGATAGTTGGTTAGGCTCATAGGACATCCAAATCGAGTGATAATATTATAAAAAATGAACCTAGAAGCAGTATCGGTTGAGTAGTATTGAACAACTGTTGCCTTAGCCCAATGTGTAAGGTAGTCAATTGTGATAATTACTTACCTGGCCTTTGAATTATTAGATGTGGTTTTTATTGGTCCAATGAAGTCAACTTCCCACTTCTCAAATGCATGTAGAGCTCTAATTGGTTGAAGTGGCAATTCATCTCGTCGTGACGGCTTACCCACTCTTTGAGAAACATCACATAATCTAGCATATATCTTTGCATCTGTGAAGAGTGTTGCCAACCAAAGTCTAGCTTGGAAAAATTTCTGTGCAATGGCCTTTCCTCCTACATGCCCTCCCGCAACTCCATTTTGGCACTCCCATAGTATATCCTGCCTTTCATGATCCAATACACATCTTCTGAGGATACTATCTAGTCCCAATTTATACAACTGTCCCGTGATCAACTAGTAGTCCGATGCTCTAAAAACCATATGGAATTTCTGGGTTGCGAAATATGTTTCTGGGAAGGCCCCTATGCTTAAGAAGACTTCTATGTCCTCCATGGTATGGCCTCAATCTGGAACAAGTCTGCATCTGGGAGCTGATCGTCAATTGCTCTGCCACTTTCCCCTGAATTTAATCTAGACAGGTGATCAAGTCCTACGTTGCATCTTCTAGGCTTAATAATTACTTCAAAAGAGAATTCCTGAAATAGTAGAAACCATCTACAAATTCTCCCTTCCAACATAGGTTTGTTAACTATATATTTCAATGCAGAATGATCAGTAAAGAACTTAAAATGAGAAACTAGCAAATAATGTCTAAATTTCTGCAAAGCATAAATCATGGCTAAACCCTCCCTTTCGGTCATTGTGTAGTTGCACTCAGCTTGTGACAACTTCCTTCTCGCAAAATATATAGGATGATCCATGGCTCCATATCCAGGTTGCGCTAAGATAGCTCCTAAGGAAATATTTGAAGCATCTACGTGGACATGAAATTCATTTTCCCATTTTGGGAATATCAGAATCGGTGTTGTGTTGAGCTTCTCCTTTAGGGTCTCGAATGCTTTAGCACATTTCGGGGTCCATTGGAACATCTTGGCCTTTTTCAATAGGTTTTCCAGAGGTGCGGTAATGTTTGCATATCTTCTGATGAACCTGTGATAATATCCTCTGTGTCCCAACGTGGAGTGCAAATGATTGGCACTCGTAGGTGGCGACAGATTCACAATAACCACAACTTTTGCTAGGTCTACGAATACTCCCTCTCGACATACTATGTGGCCCAATAAATTCCCATGTGCTATGAAAAAGATACACTTTATGAGATTCAATGATATCTGCAATTCGCTGTATCTGTCAAACATTAGACGTAACAACGCTACATGTTCCTTGAGAAGACTGTATATCGTTCAATCATCCATATAGACTTCTATAAACTTGTGAATGAACTCTCTAAAAGATGCTATTACAATCCTGGAGAAAACTGCAGGGGCATTCTTTAATCCAAATGACATCAAATTATATGCAAAATACCCCCATTCTGTTATGAATGTGGTCTTCTTTTTATCCTCTTCGACTATCCTTACTTGGTGGTAGCATGAAAATCCATATGTGAATGAGTATGCTTCCCTCCCTGCAACTTGTTCTATCACCTCATCAATAAAAGGTGTTGGTAAAGGGCCATGCATACATGCATAATTAAGGATTCTATAGTCTACACAGACCCTGGCATCTTCTGTGCCTTTCTTGCTTTGAATGACTATTGGGCTGACCCATTCTGCTTCTTCCACTGCAAAAATAAGTCCGGCTTCCAACATATTGTCTATATCCTTATTAACCTTTTCTTTTACTCTAGGTTTAATATGGTATGGTTTATGCCTCACAGGCTTGGATCTTGGTTTCAATTCGATTTTCATTTCTCCCATAACTCCTTTGATTCCCTTTAAATTTGAAAAGGTCTTTGGGAACAAATCCTCATATTTCTGCAACAAGATCTGTATTTATTGACTATTTTTCTCATCCCAGTAATCTCCCACCGTAGCTATATTAGATTTCTTTGTGGTCCCTATATTGAATTTGTGCAAATTTAATGGGTGATTATAGGAACTATCAGTTTGACTGGGTATAGTGTTCTGGATTTCTCTGTTCCCTTCTATCTCTTTAATGGCTAGGTTTCTCAATTCCTCTAAGTCATCTGAGCTTTCTGAATCCCTGCTAATCATATAGCATGATATAGGCTTCTTGGTTGAGGATAGGTGAAGGTTAGTCTGAATTTATTGGCTATGTTTTGGAAATACCACTAGGTTTGATTTCTGATTACTATTATCTTTTGCAGGACTACTTCAAGCTCAGGGTACTTGTAAATGAGAAGTCCTTGCAGAAATGAGCTGCCAACATTTTCCAGTTGCTGGTATGTCTTCTAGTTTCCTCATATATGAACCAATATTTTAGGATTGGACCTAGGGAATGGGGAAATACCTGAACCTAGAAGTGAGAGGGTATTTCTGCAACTTGCCATTGCGTCACACACTGTTCAATATTTACGTTAGGATTAGATTCTCTGTTGAACAGTTGCGGAACTTCGAAATTCATCTACGTCTCTAATTCCAGATGATCCTTATTCTGAAACCTATACTTGATAGCTTACTTCACATCACCCCAATTTTTGAGTAATGCTTTATGGTTGGCCCACCATCTGGCAGGGGTGTCCTGGAGGGCTAAATATAGTACTGAGATCCTTTGATCCTCCACTATATTTTCTTCCATGCTAAGCACAAAACTGTCAGTTCTTAAGGTGCCATCATATATTAGGTGTTCTCTGACCTCGGTCCCAACCCATATCGTTACTTTTATAGTTGCACATATTCTTGAGAATCTTTCGTACGATCCTTGATGCCAACTGTCGAAAGCCAATTACGAATCTTCATCTACTGACTGTATACTCCTCCAACTTACTGATCTGTCAATAGTAGGATTTATATAATCATCTCTTGTTCTTTCTCTTACAGTGTACAACTAATCCAAGTCTTCTCCCTCCATATTATTGTCCGTTGGCTCTGTATATCTGGGCCCTACATATGGATCCAAGGGTTGAACTACCTTGATTCCATCAACCTCAAAGGTCATGGTGTCTTTCTTTAAGTCAATTACTGCATAGTTGTCATAGGACCAATAAATTCCAAGTAGTACAGGGTAAGGGTCCCTCTCCCCCATGATTTTAATCACTTCAAAGTCAACTACGGTCTTCACGCCCACAACATATATTTCCACACTCTCCTGTCCTCCTATTGGGAAAATACAATATTGGTTGGCCATTCTTAGCTGAATTGGGGAATATGTCAGCCTAGGTTTTCCTAAGTCTTCCCAGGTCTTCGTATGGAAAATGTTCACATCAGATCCTAGATCCAACATGCCATCCTTAATCTCAAATTCGTCTAACTCGGCTACTAGTCTGAATTCTTTTCCAGTTCGTACTTTTCTTCTCTGCAATCTATGAGTACTCTTCTTAGGAAGATTAGTCCTTATTCCTGCTTCTATGGGTTCCTCATTCCCTAAAACTAGGTATAGCGCATTACACAACTTCTTTGTTAATTGATCGTTCCCTAGAATGTCAGAGAATAATTGAAACCAAAGGTCAACTACTGTTGGCCCTCGACCAAGTTTTGGAGAACCTTGGTCATGTTTGACCATTTTTGGGACTTCGACAGGCTGGTCGAAGACGAAGCGCCAGGCAAAGTAGAGATCGTGGGATCTCGCCCCATTTTGTGGGATTTTTGGGTTTAGGGTTTATGTAACGGGTATGGGATGTCGGCCCATGGGTGTTACCAATGTTTATGCCCCCTTTGTAATATATAATAGATAGATAGGCGATGTAAGAAGGATTCAGTTGTAAGCCATTGAGCTAAGTAAAAATAGTTGTAAATGATTTGTGCATATTGTGTGTTGAGAACTTGTAGAGCTAAGTGCAAGTGATTGTAAGAAGGATCTGTGCTATGCCAAACTCTGGGAAGGAGGATCTAGTGAGGTGCACATAGATCTCCTGTCCTATGTGGAGTGGGTTTGTGTTTCTGTGCATGTAAGAAGATTGAAAGAAGATAATAAAGAAGACGAAGAGTTGGTGGATGTAGCCCCACACTAGGGTGAACCAGGTATATCCTATGTTATGGTTGCTTTGTGTAGTATGGTTGATATGTTATTGATGTGATTTATCCTTAGTGAAATAATATTTATGTTGAACGCATATGCTATAGTAGATTAGTGCTTATGATATGAATGAATGCTAGATATTCTTTGAGGCTATGTGCTGAATGGATAAATGTTCTTAGATCTTGTTGAATATTGTGTTGTTATGTAATTAGGGTTCTAATCTGTGATGTGAATAAGGGTAAAAGATAATGAATTTTAATTTCTAAGTGCTCTGTTAAGTATTGTGATCACAGTTCTGTGTCCCAGCTAGGTTGTAGAAACTTGAGTCCTACAACCCCCTTGCCTCTACCTCGGGTGAGACTTCATATGCTTCGTAGGTGTTGTCGAAATGATCAGTAGTTAGGGTTTTTTAGGTGCACTTTTGAAGAATTGAACCCTGGGTCTACCCCTGTGCCAACAAATGGTTCCATTGTCGGGACTGAAACTGTGATTGCTGGGAACTGAAGAAAAGAGAAATCTTTGTGCATAGATCTATTTCCCTAGTGCACAATACTCTACTTGACTTGTAAAGCTCTGTGCTAAGAAGAGAAGTTCTATATGAAGAAAAGAGGTAAGATCTTAAATCTTTTTTCTATGATAAAGGTAAGATAAGTGGAATTTTTTTTTTCGAAAGCATGGATCTACGTATATTTGATAGATTTTGTCCTAGTCTGAAAACTAGGGCACAACTAGAAGAAAGAAGATGTGATATGAATAAATATGATAAAAATAGTGAAAGATGTGCTATCCCTATGCATAGAAAGAATTTTTGGACTAACAAGCGGATGCAGGATCCTAGAAAGATTTTTTTGCAAGTCAATCA
>ML858090.1:3595-26511 GCA_009831015.1 Picea engelmannii
TTTTTTTTTTTTTTTTTTTGTGTGTGTGTATAAAGGTTGTTGCGAGGTAAAGAAACAATCAAAAATTTACAAAATTTGACTCTTTATGGTCAGAGTTCATATCTACTAGCCTCCTATCATAGTAAACATGAAACAACATATACATATGGGCAACCTAGCTGCCATATATTATGATAAATTGGCCCATCAAAAAAACACATTTAAAGTACATATTCAAGTTGTTGAATCGTTGGTTGGTTCATCATGCAATTCAACTTGACTCTATACATTGTCTTATGTGTCAATTGGCTCTACTTCCCCTCCTTCTTGATCAACACCAGATTCTCCAACCTAAGAATTCCTTGATATTTGAATATTGGACCCTGAATTGGAGTGTTGGGGGGCTGCCCTTGCTCCGAAATGATCGTGTTTTTATTCTAAAATATCAATCCTTTGGAGTAGCCTCACCACGGTCTGCTCTAAATCATTTATCTGATGTCTTTCCTCCTCTTTTTCTCAAAATTGCCTGAGTTCATGCTCCAGACGATCCATTGTTTGCAGCAGTATTGCCTCCATTTGCTCCAAATCAAAAGTTCTCTAACTTCTTGGTCTAAGATAACAATTATGTGGAAGAGGACAGTGACCATATGTTCCAAATTGTTGAATTTGACTGCAAATTCTCCAATTTGGCTCTTGGAACCCTAAAAAATATTCGTGTGCCTCCTTAAGATGCATTTTATTTCACTCCATGATGGGTCCATTATTTAGTAGCCTCTCAAATCCAATATATCGCACTTCCAATTCTTGACACAAAGAGAACAATTGAAAATTGAGCCCAAAATACCCCGAGTAGGTGGTTGATGATAGTCTGGGTTCTGTTGGTCTCAAAATTACCAACTTGGGTATGAACTTTTTGAAACTCTGATAAGTGAGGGGTTCAAAATTAAAACCCATCCAAACATGAGCTTTGCAATGAAAACTCTAGTGACCACTATAAATGGTAGTAGAGGGTTCAATACTATCAGAATGGGGCAGGTGGTAAACAAGGAAGTTGTTGAATCGAAACTCGGAAGTTGAATTTTGACCAAGGGAAGGGAAAGTGGGAAGCCCTAAACTCAGCTTTAAAATATGAGAGTTCCTAACACCGATTTCTTCCCACGGACAAGAGAGCTTACCACTATTACACATAATTGAGCCAAGGAAAGTGGAATTGGAATTCTCATAGGAAAGAGTAATACTAGGAAACAAGAGCGATGCAGCCCCTAGCCCAATTTTTTAATTTTTCTCACTAAATTCATCCCCCAAACTCATAAAGTGGTCGTTAGAAACTTCCAAAGTGTGTAATTAAACCAAGAAAACGGAAACTGAAAAGCTTAGTGAGGAACCAAGGATACCTTAAAATCAAAACGTGAATTCCATAAGACTGGGAAGGGAAGCAAAGGGAGTTTGCAACGAGGATCGTTCCATGAAATCCCTGCCCACTCCACCAGTCGTTGTCGTCTGCAATGAATTATATATGTATAGCTTCCTTCCTTAAGAACAAAAAACCACACGTGTTGCACCTATTACTGAAATAACTCAACTTAATCATGGAGTGTGCGAGCCTTAGTTGAGTGACCTTGGAACATTGTCTATCATCCTTTGCATTTATAACCATCATTATGATATTGAGGGAGGGGATGAATCCTTAATTCTCCATTAATTACCATATTACCTTTGTTTAACCTTGAGCCAAGCTTGGCATATCCGTTTGCTTCCACATTTAACTCTTGTTTGATATTACAAAGAGTGTATTTTTCAAATTTTTTGAGCACGTCTAGGGAATGAATGATCCAAGTGGATATTGGTGGCCACCCACCTATTCCAACTGGCTCCTCATGTCCGTTTTTATTCAGCACGTTCTTCTGTACTACTTTGTAATTGTGGGTTCTACACTTCTAGGGTTGTCAAAATCCCCACACATCCTCCAGGTGGATACGGGTGGGCTCTCGCCTAATCCAACTGACTTATTTTGTATGTTTTCATGTCAGCACATCTTGTTGTACTTCTGGGGCCCTAAACGTTGTTTTTTTTTTCTTGCCACATTCAAACTATAGATTGAGTTAGAGTTTGACAACAAAATGTGTAGTTCTCTGAAAGACCTTTCCAATGGGCTATTACGCACCTAAAACGAAGGTCGTATGCAAAAGTTACAGCCCTAGGAAGTTGAGGTACCAAATTACACCAACTTATCTATAGGGCCCACATGACTTTGGTGTTTCACCTTCTAGGGTTAGGTTTTTGGATGTCTAGGGTTTTGGCATTCACGAGTAATATCAAAAAGGCCTATGAAGCCTCATTGTAATCCATTCTACTCAGACGGATGGACGTAGCAGCCGCATCTCTTCTCAGAGATAGCTACCACCATTTGAGCAAGTTTCAGTTCTGTAGCTTTACAATTTCAACCTATTTCATTATTTAATAGAATATATTGTTCACTGAATATTTGTGTTATTCTCCATATCTCTGTGTTTATTGTAGTCAGTCTATTAATCAGTTTGTTCCGCTCCTAAATTCGGATCAGTGGTATCAAAGCGGTCTGCTCTTCATTTATTTTTCTTCGTGCATGTCCCCGACAAGATCTGGGTACAAGAAGTTGGGACTCGAACCAATCGAGCCATTACCAGATCGATCGCACTGAGCCCGACAACAACCCATGGGAGACGAAAAGAAATATGATGGAGTAGGAAATCCTATTAAAATGTTGCTCGAGAAAGCCCTCGTGCGACAAAGGAACGAAATGATGGACAACTTCGCGCGGATCCTTCGACGGTTGCCCACAGGAGAAGCATCTTCATCAAGCGGCCATGCAACCCCCTTCAAGGTACAAGTAAATTTTGATATTCCATTATTTGAAGGACTGATAGATGCAAATGTTGTAGATAAATGGTTGAATCTGCTAGAAGGATATTTTTCGGTCCACAATTTTTTCGATAGGGAAAAGATCACTTTTGCACTCCTCAAGGTCATTCCCCATGTTAAAGACTGGTGGGATACTTTCTCTGAGCAAAGGGCCGTGGAGGAATCTACAATATTTGTGGTGCCTCCTAATGGGATTCCTTCCGGGACGCCATTAAAGAACAATACTACCATGTTGGAAGCTATGAGGACCAGTACACCAGATGGACCACCCTACATCAAGAAAGGGACCAGATAGTACCAGCTTTCACCAATATTTTTCATACCGTAAGCACCAAATTGGGTATCAAAGACTCTGAGTGTCATCTAGTACTCAAATACCACGACTATTTGCATAGATACATTCAAACAGAAATGGAGTTCCTGGACATCGCCTCTTTGGGCATGGCTTATAGATATGTTGTCAAGATCGAGCAAAAATTTAATCAAAAACGACGAGAGTTTGGATCTACAAACCCCTCACAGCCAAAGCAGGGAAAAGGCAGGCCCAACCCACACATCAAGGGACCAAGTGGAGATGGTCGCCCTCAAGACAACCAGTCCAAGCTGCAACACAAGAAGGGCAATGAGAAGATGAAGGACACGGGAAAATGGTGTGAGTACCATAAAAGTCCTTGGCATAACACCAAAGAATGTCGCTCCAAGTAGTCCCTCGTGGTCGAGCTGAAGGCTTCCGAGTCAGAGGTTGATTCTGATTCTGAGTCAAATCCTGAAAGAGGGAAGCAAATTATCAATGTTGAACCTAGTGCCACTGTCGCTACCACCAAAGTCCGGCCGAGCGAACCAGAAGAGCCAGAGGAAGGGGAAAGCCTCTTTCACTCACAGATGTGGGTCAAGGGGGCTCCAATTCATTTCATTGTCGACAACGATAATCAGAAGAACCTGATTTCAGCAGAGGTTGTCAAGCAGTTGGACCTGCCAACGACACTGCACCCGCATCCCTACACCATTGGTTGGCTTCACCAAGGAAGAGATCTTCGTGTCAACCAACAGTGTCATCTGCCCTACGGCATCAAGCCTTTCAAAGATGAGGTACTGTGCGATATTTCTCCCCTTGAAGTTTGTGATGTTCTTTTAGGACAACCATATTTGTGGAAGCGTCATGTTGTGTATGAGTCTAGACCCCCTAGTGTTATTATTACTTTGGGTAGACAATTGTACAGGATCCCAGAGGTAGCATCGTCTACTATTATTTCTTTAATCTTTGCTAAGCAATGCAATAAGGTCATTTCACAGACCGAGAAGTTCGTCTTCTTTATGATCCGTGCTCATAGTAAGCAAAAGGTCGTCACCACATCTATGGCCTCTACACAACGCCTCTCTTCGCAGTAGAAGCAAGTGGACGGGATCATGGAAGAAAACAAAGACATCTTCTCCTCACCTACAAGGGTACCGACACATTGCCAAGTCAAGCATCCAATTGATCTGACCCTCGACGCACCTCTACCTAATGGACCAGTCTATCAGCACTCGCTGATGGAGAATGACGAAATCAAGCGTCAAATCCAAGAGCTTCTTCAAAAGGGGCACATAAGACCCAACTCCTCCCCTTGTGGAAGCCCGATTGTACTGGTGTAGAAGAAGGATGGGACTTGGCGGCTCTGCATTGGTTACAGAGCCTTAAACAAAATCACAGTCAGGAACCGCTACCCCATTCCCAGGATTGATGAACTTCTCGACCAACTCAAGGGGACAAAGTTCTTCAACAAGATTGACCTAAAGTCTAGCCACCACCAGGTTCCCATCGAACCAACTGATGTATGGAAGACAACCTCCAAGTCTAAGGAAGGTCTCTACGAATGGCTAGTCATGCCCTTTGTCTTAACAAATGCACCATCCACTTTCATGAGGTTGATGGATGATGTATTGAGACCCTTCACTAACTCCTTTGTGGTGGTATTTGGATGACATCCTCATATTCAACAGAACGTGGGAAGAGCACTTGCGGCATATTCAGCAGGTTTTGAGCACTCTGCAGCAACACGAGTTGTATGCCAACTTGGAAAAATGCTCTTTTGGCATGAACAAGGTCCAATACTTGGGATACATTGTTGATGAGCATGGGTTACATGTTGATCGAGCTAATATCCAAGTCATCTGTGACTGGCCAGCCCCGACCACATTGATCGAGCTTCGGACCTTTCTGGGGCTAGCCAACTTCTACCGGCGATTCGTGTTGGGATTCTCCCATATTGCATGGGCCCTCAGCCAGGTGACCAAGGGCGGTGGTAGGGCCAAGTTTGTGTGGGGGAAGGAGCAACAACAAGCATTTGATTATCTTAAGCATCGCTTGTGCTCAGCTTCGAGACTCTCCTTTCCTGATCTGCAACAACCATTCAAGATTTAGATGGATGCATCTGACTATGATGTGGGCGCAGTTCTCACTCAACATGGGTATCCAGTGGCATACCATAGTGAGACACTCTCTGATACTATCTAGAAATACCCCATCTATGACAAGGAAATGTATTCCATTGTACAAGCCTGTCGTCAATGGAAACATTACATTATGGGGAAAGAGACGATCATACACACTGATCACAAGCCTCTGAAGTTCATACAGACACGGGAAAAATTGCAGAATGACCGCCATCAGAAGTGGTCCACCTACCTGCAGCAGTTTCATCTCAACATCAAGTATAAGACAGGTATCTCCAATCGTGTCGTTGACTGCCTCAGTTGGCCCCCTGTGGCTGCACTCACCAATGTGCTCCATTCCTGTGGACATGAAGCCTCTAAGTGGCCCCAACTTTATCAGCAAGATCTGGACTTCGCCACCACATATCAGCTCTTGGGTGCAGGCACAACTGTGACTGATTTTCACATTCAGGACAAACTCTTATGCCACCTGGGCCATCTTTGTGTTCCTACAAGCGAGGGTGCAAAGCTTATTTGGGAATCCCACTATAGTCAGGTGGCAGGACATTTTGGCGTAGAGAAAACTGTGGTCGCTCTTCAGAAACATTTTTATTGTCCAAAACTTCGACATGACGTCAGCAAGTATATCAGATCTTGCACTGCCTGTGCCATTACCAAGCCAGCCATCAAGAAGCAAGGCTTATATACCCCTCTTTTGATTCCCGAGAAGCCTTGAGAATCCATCTCAATGGATTACATGTCTGGCTTGCTGTCCACCAAGCAAGGAAATGAATACGTGTTTGTGGTCGTTGTTCGGTTTTCGAAGATGGCCATCCTCACAGCCTGTAAGAAGAATATCAGAGTGGCAGATGCTGCCAAGCTCTTCTTTGAACGAGTGTGGGTCCACTTTGGGATACCACAGACCATCATCTCCGACTGAGACAACAGGTTCCTTGACACCTTTTGGTCGAGTCTATGGTCTTTGTTGGACACCAAGCTCACAAAATCCACTTCTTTCCACCCCCAAACCGATGGCCAAACATAGGTCTTCAATCGAATGATTGTGCACATCCTGCCCAATGAACATGTACAATTCTAAGCATCCACGTACTTGTGATGATAGTCTCCCCTATGTCTAACACAATTACAATAAGGCTCTTAAGAGTTCCACCGGCCATAGCCCATTTCAGGTGGGTCTGGGATTTGAATCCTTGAGACCCATTGATGTTGCACTCCCTCTTGCCACCACACAGACAGACTCTTCCCCTGATCAGTCTGCGATCGACAAAGCCACCATATTCATTGAGCTGATTCAACACATCCGCCAACATGTCTAGGAGATTTTGCAGAAATCCAATGCTAAGTACAAGGAATGCCATGATCAACGTCTGGTTACATCTGCAGAAGGAGAGTCTCATCGAGCCCCATCGAAAGCTTCACCCACTTTGTTATGGGCCTTACACTATCACCAAGGTTGTGGGTAGTAATGCTTTTAAGATCAACACTCCACCCTTCCTTGGTCTGCATCCATTATTCAATGTGAACCTCCTTCGGCCATATTTTCAACCATTATTGGACACTTCTGAGATCGCAAAACAACTAACACCAACAGAGCTCAACCTTGACCGCATGGAACAAGCATCCACTGATCAGATTGTGCACACACAGGTCAAGGGCACTCGCCAACGACAGATCTAGCTTTATCGGGTTGTTAAGGCAGGGCAACTCCTACACCAAGGCAAGTGGCTCACCCGGGGCCAAATCCAGCAGAAGTTTTCTCACCTGATGGGGGAACTCAACGCAATGGACACGATTGCTTCCTAAGGGGGGAGGATTGATCCAGGTGGATATTGGTGGCCACCCACTTATTCCAACTAGCTTCGTGTGTCTGTTTTTGTTCAGCACGTTCTTCTATATTGCTTTGTAATTATGGGTTCTACACTTCTGGGGCTGTCAGAAGCCCCACACATCCTCCATGTGGATACGGGTGGCCTCTCGCCTAATCCAACTGGCTTATTTTGTATGTTTTCATGTCAACACATCTTGTTGTACTTCCAAAGCCGTTTTGGGGCCCTAAACGTTGTTTTTTTGGCTCGCCACAGTCAAAATGTAAACGAAGTTAGAGTTTGATGGCGGAATGTGTAGCTCTCTGAAAGACCTTTCCAACGGGCTATTACGCGCCTAAAACGAAGGTCGTATGCAAAAGTTACGACCCTGGGAAGTTGAGGTACCAAATTACACCAACTTACCTATAGGGCCCACATGACTTTTGGTGTTTCACCTTCTAGGGTTAGGTTTTTGGATGTTTAGGGTTTTGGAATTCATGAGTAATATCAAAAAGGGCTATGGAGCCTCATTGTAATCCATTCTTCTCAGACGGATGCGCGTAGCAACCGCATCTCTTCTCAAAGATAACTACCACCATTCGAGCAAGTTTTAGTTCTACAGCTTTACAGTTTCAACCTATTTCTTTATTTAATAGAATATATCGTTCATTGGATATTTGCGTTATTCTCCATATCTCTGTGTTTATTGTAGTCAATCTATTAATCAGTTCGTTTCACTTCGAAATCCGTATCAACGAAACATAATACCATTGCATATATTATCCCTGGCAATATTTCTTTGAACAATTGCTCTTATGACTAGCATGGAATCTCCACAAATGATAAGGCATTTTATTCTTTTGGAAAGAGCCATTTTGATTCGAACATAGAGAGTGAAAGCTTATGCTCCATCATCAATTAATGATCCAAGACCCCAAGCATAATTGATGACTAGTTGACCTCTGAGCTTATAAACAACCCCTCCCCCCGCACTTGTCGCCCCTGGGTTGCCTGACAAATCTCCATCAAAAAATAGTATATTGTTTGTCTGTTTAGTTTTCCAAGCCTTAAATTCTATTGTGTCAAATTTTAACATCCAATTTGGGGATTTTTTTTGGAGATTTTGCATGGGAGACTAATTGGATCCCATGTTCAAAGTACTCAACCAAGTTTCTTCAAGATTGTCCATGGATTGATCTTTCCATTGAACTCGTTGCTTCATGTATTCTATTAGAAGGGAATATGCTTTCATTGAGACTTGTCTTGGGTTTTTTTGCCATCTTCAAAGATCCTTTTATTGTGGGCTAGCCAGATGCCCTAGCATATGTATTTGGGTAGAGATTCCCAATAACATTTGGAAATATGCTTGTTCTTGAAGGTCCCATTATAGCAACAAAGGAAGAACTATGAGAAGGTAAGAGGCCATCTTAGTCGATGACCTAATAGACCCAAAGCATGATACCACTCTCCTTCAAAAAAATACACTCTAAGAATGGATTTTGAATGGATTCTTCTTCACTTTGACACATTACATAGCGGGACGACCTACTAATTCCTCTCTTTTTTAAATTCTTCGTTGTAAGAATTTTTCAATGCACTAAAAGCCAACAAAAGAAATTGATCTTTGGTATTCCATCACTATGTTATACATCCATCTACTAGTTAGATCAAGGGTGATTGTGGGATGCTTCTACTAACAAAATGTACCCTCTCTTAATTATATAGAGTGCAGAGATCCATCCTCAGGTGTCAATAGCTCTTTCATTTCGGGGAGCACATCCTTGCAAGGAGGAAATAAACAAGTTAAAAATTTTAGCAAATTGAGTATGGGGACAAAGATCTATCGAACTTTTCCACGTGCTATCTCTAGACCAAGATGACAGATCTGCAAGGGTGTAGATGCCTTGATATTCCAGCCAACCTCAGAGGGGAAGAAGAGGCACAACCAAGTCACACATCTCAAATTCTGAAATTTTGTCTTTCCGATAGTTAATCAAATGACCATTCCCAGGTATCCAATTGAATTTTCTGGTAATAAGAGGTCTACCAACAATAATCAATTTGAAGATATGAGATCCATTGTTGACTTTTGGTTGAAGATCCAAGCTTCTTCGCCTTGATCTAGTGAAATATTTCTTCCATAAGGCTTGCTTCCAGTAATTAGCCTCCATAAAATTTTGGCTCCCATGGCATGATTGATAAGTTTTGGCTCCCTTATGCTAAGGCCGCCATGACTCTTGTTGTTTGTGACTTGATTCCAATTAATCATGTGGAATTTTTTGTGGTTTGACTTCCCTCCCTCGCATAGAAAGGCCGTGATTTTCATTGATATCTTTTAAACTATACCTTTGGGTTCCAAAATGGATGAGAATTGGTAAATAGGAAGAGCAGATAAAACAAATTTGATGAGGATGACCCTCCCAACTGGATTTAACCATTGAGAGCCCCATTGTGCAAGTTTCTTGTTGATTTTATCAATTATTTGCTGCCAGATCTGGGTATATGAGGATTTGAGAGTGATGGGGATGCCTAGATATCAGAAAGAAGTCAATTTTTTCAGAAACTAAAAGACCTGAGTTATGGATCTCATGATTCTTGGAGAGGTGTTCCATCCATAAACTTGACACTTTATGTTGTTAACATCTCCCCCAGATGCATCAAGGAAGGAATCCAAGGTTCGTTTGAATCTAGTGGCAATAATGACTAATGCACCCCCAAGCAATAGAGTGTCATCTACAAATTGGGAGTGATTCATATTCTTCACCCCCTTTGTTATCTAAAGGCTAGGAAAATTCCCAAGATTTCTTCCATGTTCCAGTTTCCTACTTAAGGATTCAACCACTAGCAAAAAAAGAAGAGGGGAGACAGGGTAGCCTTGGTGGAGTCCCTTATTGACCTGAAAAATGTGAGGGTCTACCATTTGCTAGAGGTGCAATCCAAGGATTTCCAATACAAGAAGCCATCCATTTGATGAACGAAGAGTTGAACTTAAACTTCTCCATTACCTTAAAGAGAAAACTATGATTAACACGATCAAAGGCATTAAGCCATATCTAATTTTACCACCAAACCTTTCTTTTTTGAAGTAGTACCAGAGTGGATGGACTCTTGTACAAGCACAATGGTATCCATTATTTTCCTTTCTTGCATGAAACCACCTTGGTTAGGAGAGATAATATTGGAGAGGACCTTCTTTAATCGAGAGGCTATTACTTTGGTTAGGATTTTGTAAGAGGAGTTGCACAGGGAGATCAATCTAAAACGAGAGAAGGAGGATGGATTAGTCTCTTTGGGAATCGGGGCAAGAAAATAGGAGTTAGTGCTACATCCTAAACACAATGTTTGATGGGGAAAATGAAGCATTCTTTTAAGATTAGTCTTGATCATATCTCAGAAGAAGCGATAAAAGGATATGGAGAAATCATCTGGACCAAGGGCCTTGTTCGGTTCCAGACTTCATATGGTTGTATGTATTTCATTCTCAGAGATAGGATGATTTAGCTCAATATTCTCCTTGACAATGATTAAGGGTGGGATATGCTCAAGCATAGTGGAGATGTTTTCTTGATTTGCTTCTTCATTTTGAGTGTATAACACAACAAAGTGATTTTTAGTTGCATTTTTAATTTCATTAAAATCTATCACCATTGTGTCATCCTCTAAAGTAATTTTGGAGACATTATTCCAACTCTACCTTAGTTTGGCTTGATTGTGAAAAAACATGGTGTTTTTATCTCTAACTTGAAGCCATAAGCTTCAAGACTTTAGATGTCAGAGTTCTTCTTCCCTTCTTAGAGCATGTTGGTAGTTGCATTGCAAGTTGAGTTCCTCTTTTTGAAGTTAAGTGGTTACCTCTTTGTTCTCTAAATCCTTTTAAATCTCTGCAAGTTTACTTTTGATCTGAAGTTTTTTGGAAGAGGGATGGAAAAAGTGTAGCTTGGCCCAATGTTTTAAAGCTTGTTTGACCAGAGATATTTTTTGTTCCCAAATATAGACCAATGTTTTAGAGATCCAAGTTTTCTAGGTGGATTCAACCAAGTCCACACCTTCTTTGTGTTGGAGCCATGTTGGGTTGAACCGGAAGGAAAGGGGGGTAAAGTTAGGAAAGTCTTGAATATGGAGGGATATGGGCTTATGATCGTAAATGAGATAGGGAAAAACGTATGATTTGATGGAAGCATTCCACTGAAGGAAGTTGCTATGAACAAGGAACCGGTCTAGCGTTGTTGCAATATGGCCATGCCTAGCACGCATATTGGTCCTAGTGTATTTTTCTTGATGGGGGTGAATGTCCATGAGATCCCAATTAGATAATTTTCCTCTAGAGTACTTCAGAATGGATCTCTTCTGAAAATCCATCCTCTTTTTTCCAAAGTTGATCCAGATTTACGAGCAAAATGAAATAAATAACAAAATGAATACAATAACATAGAGATACGGAGAACAACAACAAATATACAATGAACAATAACTTCTATTGAATAAATAAAATAGGTTGAAACTGTAAAACTGCAGAACAAAAAACAACTTGCTTGAATGGTGGTAGTTATCTATGAGAAGAGATGTGGTTGCTACACACGTCTGTCTGAGCAGAATGACTACAATGAGGCTCCACAAGCCTTTTTAACATTACTCATGAATGCCAAAACCCTATACATCCAAAAACCTAACCCTAGGAGATGAAACGCCAAAAGTTATGTGGGCCCCGATGGGTAAGTTGGTACCTCAACTTCCCGGGGTTGTAACTTTTGCATACGACATTCGTTTTAGGCGCGTGATAACCCATTGGAAAGATCTTTTCACAAATTACGTATTATGTCGTCAAACTTTAACTTTATCTATATTATGTCACAAAAAGATGTACTAACATGAAAACTTCCAAAATAAGCCAGTTGGATTAGGTGGCAACCACCAATATCCACCTGGAAGTTGTATAGGGCTTCAGATAGCCCCGCCAGTGTAGAACCCATAATTACAAAGAATTACAGAAGAACATGTTGAACTAAAATTGTCAAAAGGATTCAATTGGAATAGGTGGGTGGCCACCAATATACACCTGGAGCAATCCTCCCCCCTTAGGAAGCAATGGTATCCATTGTGTTGAGTGCCCCCATCAGGTGAGGAAATTTCTATTGAATTTGTCCTTGGGTGAGCCATTTGACTTGGTGCAAAAGTTTCCCTACCTTGATAACTCGATAAAGTTGGATCCTCTGCTGGCAAGTGCCCTTGACCTGTGTGTCCACTATATGATCAGTGGATGCATGTTCCATGCAGTCAGAGTTGAGCTATGTTGTTGTCAACTATTCTTCGATCTCTGAGGTGTCCAATAATGGCCGAAAATATGGTTAGAGGAGGTCCACACTGAACACTAGGTGCAAGCCAAGGAAGGGGGGAGTATTGAGCTCAAAATCACTGTCTCCCACAACCTTGGTGATAGTGTAAGCCCCATAGTGAAGTGGATAGAGCTTCTGATGGGTCCCTGTAAGGTGTTATTTCTGCAAATGTAACCAGACCTTGTCTCCCACCTAAAACTTGTGCAATACCTAATGTTGATCATGGCCCCACTTGTACTTAGCATTGGATTTCTGCAAAATCTCACGGAACCTGTTGGCAGATGTATTGAATCCACTCAATGAATCGGGTGGCTTTGTCGTCCTCAGACTGAACATGGGAAGATTTTGTCTCTATGGTTGCAAGAGGTAGTGCGACATCAATGGGACCCAAGGGTTGGAATCCCAACCCCACTTGAAATGGGCTATGACCGGTGGAGCTATGGAGAGCCATGTTGTAGTTGTGATGAACATAAGGAAGACTCTCATCCCATGTATGCAGATGCTAAGAGTTATACATGCGCATGATGTGCACAATCATATGATTGACGAATTTTGTCTAGCCATCGGTTTGAGGGTGGAAGGCAGTGGATTTAGTGAGCTTGGTGTCCAACAGTGACCAAAGACTCGACCAAAATGTGTTGAGGAACCTGTTGTCCCGATCGAAGATTATGGTCTGTGGTATCCCAAAATGGACCCACACTCATTCGAATAAGATCTTGGCAGTATCTGTCAATGTGATGCTCTTCTTACAGGCTGTGAGAACGTCCATCATTGAAAACCGATCAACAACCACAAATACACAATCATTGCCTTGCTTGGGAGACGAAAAGCCAGACATGTAATCGATTAAGATGGATTCCCAAGGCCTCTCGAGAATAGGAAGAGGGGTGTATAAACCTTGCTTCTTGATGTCTGGCTTGGAAATTGCACAGGTAGTGCAAGATATGATATACTTGTTGGCGTCATGTCGAATTTTTGTCAAATAAAAATGTTTTCGTAGAACGACCACAATTTTCTCCACGCCAAAATGTCATGCCATCCAACTATAGTGAGCCTCCCAAATCAGCTTTGCACGCTCGATTGCAGGAACACAGAGGTGGCCCAGATGGCATAACAGTCTGTACTAAATGTGAAAGTCGGTGACATTTGCGCATGTACCCAAGAGCTGATAGGTGGAGGCAAAGTCAAGATCTTGCTGATAAATTTGGGGCCACTTAGATGCCTCATGCCCATAGGAATGGAGCATGGTGGTGAGTGCAGCCGCGGGAGGTTGACTGAGGCAGTCGATGACACAATTTGTGCTCCATGTCTTATATTTGATGTTGAGATGGAACTGTTGCATGTATGTGAACCACTTATGATGGCGGTCATGGTGCAACTTCCCCTATGTCTGTATGAACTACAGAGGCTTGTGATCAGTGTGGATGATTGTCTCCTTTTCCATAATGTAATGTTTCCATTAACGACAACCTTGTATAATGGAATACATTTCCTTGTCATAGGTGGGGTATTTCCGGACAGTATCTGAGAGTGTCTCAATATGGTATGTTATCAGATGACCGTGCTGAGTGAGAATTGCGCCTACAACATAGTCAGATGCATCAGTCTCAATCTCAAACGGTTGTTGCAGATCGAACAAGGAGAGTATTGGAGCTAAGCACAAGTAATGCTTCAGATCATCAAATGATCGTTGTTGTGACTTTCCCCACACAAACTTTTCCTTGCCATTTCCCTTGGTCACTTGGTTGAGGGCCCATGCAATATGGGAAAATCCCAACATGAATCATCAATAGAAATTGGCAAGTCCCAAGAAGCTCCAAAGCTCGGTTAGTGTGGTCGGGGCTGGCTAGTCATGAATGACTTCGATCTTAGTTGGATCCTCATGTACCCCATGTTCATCAACAATGTAGCCCAAGTATTGGACCCTGTTCATGCCAAAGGTTCATTTTTCCAAGCTGGCATATAGCTTGTGCTGCTGCAGAGTGCTCAAAACCTGTTAAATATGTTGCATGTGCTCCTCCTATGTTCTATTGAAGATGAGGATGTCGTCCAGATATACCACTACAAAAGAGTTGGTGAAGGGTCTCAATACATCATCCTTCAATCTAATGAAAGTTGTTGGTGCATTTGCTAGGACAAAGGGCATGGCCAACCATTCAAAGAGACCTTCTTTAGATTTGAAAGTTGTCTTCCATACATCAGTTGGTTCAATGGGAACTTGGTGGTAGCCAGACTTTAGGTCAATATTGTTGAAGAACTTGCCCCCCTTGAGTTGGTCAAGAAGGTCATCAATTCGGGGAATTGGGTACCGATTCTTGACTGTGATTTTGTTTAATACTCTGTAATCAATGCAGAGCCGTCAAGTCTCGTCTTTCTTCTACACTAGTATAATGGGGCTTCTGCAAGGGGAGGAGTTGGGCCTGAAGGGCCCCTTTTGAAGTAGATATTAGATCTGACGCTTGATTTTATCAGTTTCCATCAGTGAGCAATGATAAACTAGTACATTAGGCAGAGGTGCATCGAGGGTTAGACCAATTGAATGCTTGACTTGGCAGTGTGTTGGTACCCTGGTGGGTGAGGAGAAGATGTCTCTGTACTCTTCCATGATTCTGTCCACTTGATTTTGTTGAAAAGAGAGGCTATGTGTAGAGGTCATAGATGTGGCAGCGATCTTCTACTTACTGTGAGCATGGATCACAAAGAAGACAAACTTCCCGATCTGTGAAATGACCTTACTGCATTGCTTAGTAGAGATTAAAGAAATAATGGTAGGCGACGGTACCTCTGGTATCCTGTACAATTGTCTACCCAAAGTAATAATAACACTGCAAGGTCTAGACTCATACATAACATGTCGCTTCCAGAAATATGGTTGTCCTAAAAGAAAATCATCACAAACTTCAAGGGGAGCAATATCACACAATACCTCATCTTTGAAGGGCTTGATGTCGTATGACAGACGACACTATTGGTTGATGCAGAGATATCTTCCTTGGCGAAGCCAGCCGATGGTGTAGGGTTGCCGGTGCAGTGTCATCGTCAGGTCCATCCGCTTGATGACCTCTATTGAGATCAGGTTCTTCTAATTGTCGCTATTGACAATGAAATGAAGCGGAGCCCCATTTACCCACATCTGTGAGTGAAAGAGGCATTCCCCTTCCTTTGGTTCTTTTGGTTCGCTTGGTTGGACGTTGGTGGTAGTGACAATGGTGCAGGTTCGACATCGATAATCTGCTTCCCTCCTTCTAGATTTGATTTGAAGTGAGAATCTACCTTTGGCTCAGAAGCTTTCAGCTCAGCCATCAGTGACTGCTTGGAGTGACATTCTTCGATGTTGTGCCAAGGGATTTTATGGTGTTCACACCACTTTCCCGTGTCCTTCTTCAACTTCTCATTACCCTTATTGTGTTGTGGCTTGGACTGGTTGTCCTGAGAGTGCCATCTTTGCTCTGTCCCTTGTTTTGTGGGTTGGGGCCGCCTTTGCCCTGCTTCGGCTATGAGGAATTTGCAAATCCAAACTCTCGCCTCTTCTGCTTAAATTTCTACTCGATATTGACAACATATCTATAAGTCGTACCCAATGATGCGATGTCCAAAAACTCTATTCCTGTTTGAATGTATCTATGCATACAACCATGGTATTTAAGCACCATATGTCATTTAGTGTCTTTGATACCCAATTTGGTGCATAGGGTATGGAAAATATTGGTGAAATTTGGTATTGTCTGGTCCCTTTCGTGACGCAGGGTGGTCCATCTTGTGTACTAGTCCTCGTAGCTTCCAATAGGGTAGTATTGTTCTTTAATGGCATCCCTGAAGGAATTCCATGTGGTAGTGAACGCAAATATTTCATATTCATCTATGGCCCTTTGCTCAGAGTAAGTATCCCACCAGTCCTTAACATGGGGGACAACCTTGAGGAGTGCAAAAGTAATATTTTTCCTATTGGAAAAATTATGGACTGAAAAATACCCTTCAAGCAAATTCATCCATCTACATACAACATCTGCATCTATTAGTCCTTCAAATAATGCAATATCAAAATTTACTTGTACCTTGAAGGGGGTTGCATGGCCGCTTGATGAAGATGTGTCTCATGTGGGCAGACGCCAAAAGATCTATGCAAAGTTGTCCATCATTTCGTTCCTTTGTCGCGCAAGGGCTTCCTTGAGCAACAATTTAAAATCATTTCTTGATCCATGGTCTTTCTTCTCATACCCCATGAGTTGTTGTCATGCTCAACACGACCGATCTTAAAAAGGCTTGACTAGTTCGAGTGCCAACTTCTTGTACCCAGATCTTGTCGGGGACATGCACGAAGAAAAATAAATGAAGAGGAGACCGCTTTGATACCACTGACCTGGATTTCTGGGTAGAACAAAATAAATAACAGACTGGATACAATAACACAAAGATACGGAGAACAACAATAGATATACAATGAACAATAACTGCTATTGAATAAATGAACTAGGCTGAAACTGTAAAATTGTAGAACTGAAAACAACTTGCTCAAATGGTGGTAGTTATCTCTGAGAAGAGATGTGGCTGGTACACGCATCCATCTTAGCAAAATGATTACAATGAGGCTCTAGAGGCCTTTTCAACATTATTCATGAATGCCAAAACCCTAGACATCCAAAAACCTAACCCTAGGGGATGAAATGCCAAAAGTTATGTGGGCCCCGATGGGTAAGTTGATACCTCAACTTCGTGGGGTCGTAACTTTTGCATACGACCTCCGTTTTAGGCGCATGATAACACTTTGGAAAGGTATTTTCGTGAATTATTATGTCGTGAAACTATAACTTGATTTATATTTTGACTATGGCAATCCAAAAAAACATTGTTTAGGGCCCCAAAATGGCCCTAGAAGTACATAAAGATGTACTAACATGAAAAATTCCAAAATAAACCAGTTGGATTAGGTGGCGGGCCACCAATCTCCACCCGACAGTTTTGTAGGGCTTCAGACAACCCCACAAGTGTAGAACCCGCAATTACAAAGAATTACAAAAGAATATGTTGAACTAAAATTGTCAAAAGGAGCCAATTGGAATAGGTGGGTGACCACCAATATCCAACTAGATAAAAAATGGTCTTGATCAAATTTAAATCTCCAGCTATGATGCAAGGTTCAGATAGACCAGTGTTTCTCAAATTTGGCATCAATCCCCAACATTTTGATTTCTAGTTGGGGTTTGTCGGCATATATACATTGATGATAGAAAAAGTGAGATTACTCTTTTGTGATGAAATTTAGTAAGTATCTAGTGTTTCATTTTGAAGTGATGTTCCATACTCACCTCTTGTTCATTCCATAGAGTACAAATTCCACTAGAGGCACCTCTTACATCTTCTGCTATAAGATTGTTGGTCTTCTATAACATTTTCCCTATCTTGATAACTTCTTATGCTTGCATCTTGGTCTCCTAAAGAAGGAGGATAATTGGTTTTTCAAATTTAATGAGATCTTTGACAACCTTGGTCTTTGGGGCGTTGCCTGACCCCCTACAACTCTAGGAGACCATAATCATTATTTAAGAGGGTTAGATTGGGAGCCCCCCTTTTTTACTGTATTCCCACTTTGTGCCTTGTTATTCTTCAATCCTCCTCCTATAATATTTGTGAAAGTTTTTTGAGAACCTAACAAAATATCTTTTTGTGCCTACTCTTCCCTTACGTATTTAGCAGCTCTCCGCCCTGACTTCCTTGGAAGAATTTATTCTAAAGCTTTGTCATCTTGATCCTCTTCTCCAAGGCTTCATGTTTCTGAATTATATTTGGCATTTGAGAAAGCTATTTCAACATCTTTTAAGGTATCCAAATTTTTCGTCCCTGGGTCAAGTGGGTTGGAATCACTAATACATACATTGTCAAAATTCACAAAATCTTCCGATAATAAGGATAAAATTAATCATATTGTCACAAATTACGACATAATTATTAAAATTTTAATCATTTGTTCTGGGCGCCCCAATGAACGTCATACTTGTGACGCACTTCTATAGTTGTTGATATTGCAATGATAGTTCGTCGATCTATCGACAAACCTAGATAATGCCAACTACCCATTTGAAAATGGTTTAATGGTCATTGACTTAGTCAACTTTTACATAGTAAATGTTCGTCGGAAGACCACCAGAGGTGAGTGATTTCAACTATTTTGTTGTAGGTGTGATTGTTATAAAATCTTTTTATGTTCATTATTCATTGCATAAATTATTAGTCTTTTTTCTCTGTGCTACTTGCCTCAGATCCAATCCTTGATCTGCATAGCTTGGATTTTGTACTTTGAAGGTTACAAATTTTTAATATTTATATATCTCCTTTTAAATACCCACATTGGATCCCTAACCCTTAGACCCTCTTTTATTTGGGGACACAAATTGTTGCCTAGGTGTTCTGGTGGACAACAACCTCCCAATTTCTGTGATATATATAAATTTGGGACCCTTCTTTTCTTTCAATTTTGAAAATGAAAAAGAAATTTTTTTTTTTAATTCTTTTCACTTGAGTATTGTTTTCAGTTTTGACAATTTTGTTGATCATATTCTTAAGTTATTTGAATTTTCATTTAGTCTTTAATGAAACTCTTATTATGGGATATCTTTCATTTCATAAAAGTTTTGTTTAGGGATTTTGACTTCCAAGTTATCAAATGTTTATAATCATTATGTCCTTGACGATTTTGCTCACATAGATACTTTGAACAAGATTCTACATGAGCTACAGTATTTGGCAAGCTACGAATTTTTATTATATTGTTGGTTTAAATTTTTATTAACATGTTTTGTTTGGGTAAAATATTAATGTTCCAACGATTAATCACAATTTACGAAATCATAGCTAACCTGTCATAATCGCCTTATTACCGTGATGTCCATGATCCAAAAAAAACAGTTGTTTGATATTATGTATTGAGACATCAGATCTAACCTAATCATCATAGTTCTAAAATGACCTTAATGGAAATTAGATCAGGGTCGTTTTAAACTACATACGAACAATTCTCCTTTCCCAAAGATTACTTACTCTCCTCCATGTATAGTGATGTGTTGTCACACCGTATTCACAAATTATTACCTCAGGTCAAATCCTGCATACGGTAAATTTCCTCGAATTGAGATTTTTTACTCATGTATTGAATTTTTGTTTTGTGTTCCCGTGAGCGAAATCATGTTAGGAGTTCATGAGGGTTTTTTGAAAAATGGTATAATAAACTATCAAAATGGGCATGATGTCCAAAGTCGAACCTGGTGTCGATATTATTGAAGCTCATGATGACTATTTTCAAACCTTTCAAAGGGTTGGTTGGTTAGAATTCTTGCGCATGTTTAATGGTTACAATTCACATGTCACCAAAGTTTTTGCACTAAGTTTCAATTGCGAACATGCTAAAATTGGAGATATAGAGTTACAGATAGATGAAGAATTAATAACCACGCTGACTAAATTGCCATTAAAAGGGTAATGTTGGTCTAACACCAAAAGAGTGAAGGAGATTCCCTAGTAAGAAATCCTGGTTTCCCCCGAATGCAAATACGATTACAAAGGTCTGCCTATATCTCTAGTCAAAGAAAAATGGCATTTTATGTTAAGTGTTATTAAGGGTTTTATCACCTGTGAGGGCAGATATAACCTTTTCATTAGATATGATTTTCGACTATTAATGGTCTCCATGGATTACAAATTGAATATGTTGGTTTTCTTGCTTAAAATCCTTTCAAAAATGGCACAATTTTATCAGAGAAAAAATCTCAGTTCAGAAAGAAATGTTTTTCACCATTCTTTAGTGAAAATTCTAGTTGAGTTTCAGTTAAAACAAAATGACGATTTTTGGGAAGATTTTGTCAAAAGAAATAATTTTCAGGAGAGCTCTGAGTCAGATTTACAGGTTCATATTTATGAGGTAGAAACCCTAAATCCCATAGAAGATCATGTTTTGTTTTACCCTCAAATTTCTATTTCTTAGCAAAACGTGGTGAAGGTTACACGCAGTTAAGCTGTATAGTTTAACTTCAAGCCAGAGTCTTTCGTTTTTAGTGAAGCACCTCAGGTTTCGTCTAACCAAACAGACTATAGCCTCTTCTCTCTTATCCGAGTGTGACCCACATGTTAACAAAAAGAATGATGATTCCAGGGTTTTAGTCGATTTTATGCACAAGTGGCAAGGATGGAAAATATCCAGAATGCTCAGAAATAAGTCCAAAAAAACTTCCAAAATTGGTTCTCCTGTCCAAATTGAGGATGAATATTTGGTCAGAAATCAAGAAGTATCATCCCCTCAACACAATTTTTCACAGGAACCCGTTGAAAAGGCCAATGAAAAAACAAAGAAGGAAAAAACTAAAATCGATCCAAATTTGGAGGTTTCTTTTTGGAAAGATAGATATTATTCAGTGGTTACAATGTTACAAGCAAACTTAATCGATTTGGAATTAGAAAACCAATTACTTGAGGCAAAAAATAAATATTTTTTCGATAGCCAAAGAAGATAGGTTTCAGGTCTCAAGCAGGACAAAAAGGGAGAAGCAGTTAACATCAACTCACTAGGAGTTAACATTTTTGTTAACTCGGAATTTAAGACTATGTCTAATAATACTCAATGATTAAAATGCCGTGTTTATGGGTACGGGTTTAATGTTTTTTTAGTTTAGTTTCATTTTTATTAATTTCCATTAATAAATGAATAACTACAAAATTTAAAATTTTGTAGCAACTATAATTTTGTTTTATGTTTTATTAATTTTTGTCTTTTTGTTTTTGTTTTACAAGTGTAAAATAAATGATATGGAGGAACAAGGGAAAACAAAAGAATTAGTTTTCCAGGCAGAATTTAAAAAAAATTAAACAGTTAGTTAATTTTTATTTCATGTACTTTGTTAATATAGTTTTGGAAATTAAATAATTTTGTTAACTTCCCATTCTAAATAGATAATTGCTTGCAGTTATGGAAGTTAAGTTCCATTTTGAATTCCTTCAATATAAAACAATGAAATAAAGATGATGTGGGTGGGGAAGGGGGGTGTTCAGTGTTTGAAGAAGGAACTAAACATATGCACTATTGTACAATTCTATGTTTTGATACATTATATTGAATCTTTTTGTGACTTTGAATATTAATATAAGCAATTGGTATTAGATATTGTTACTGTTGGATTACTGAGAGGGGGGGTGAATCAGTAATAGAGAAATCTAATCCATGAAATCCAAGTGTTATATCAATGTAGCATTATCATCCAATAGTTGCAAAGTAAATAAACAATGAAAAAATGATCAATCATACACATACACAGTACACCAGTAATCGACATGTACCATAAACAAGTGCATCAACCATGCACCAACCTGTACCTCAACCTGTACCATCAACGAGTGCATCAACCATGCACCAAATATGTACCAATCATGCATCAAATACACCTCATGTATGTGCCAAATCATCAACTACTTGTCTCAACCATGTACCCAACATGTACCTCGACCAAAAGTCCTCATCAATTTCATCATCCAAATCTGATTTGTAACTATGTAATAGACCCAGTGTATATGATCACATACCTGCAAACCTTCCTTAACTTTAACAACAAGAGACTAGCATTTTCATCAAACTTTACTTTAGTCTCACATGACTAATTTTGGATTAGTCAAAAACCCTAACTTTCAATAATCATAACCATGTACATGTAATGAATAAATATATGAAAATAGTACACAATGTTATTCAGTGTCTTTTATGCAATTCATCCAGGCTTCACTACTTGGATCTTCTCAGAAAAGGAGTTATAGCAAAAATGACATACCTTATTGAATTCTGGCTTATTCTAGAGAGCAAACTTGTAGAGCATGCCCCACACAAAATATTTGTTGTATGGATCTAAAAATTGTACATAGAATACGACAGACTATACTCTAACCAATACATTTGGTCTTACTGAATTTGGATCTTTTATGAAGGATTTATGACGTTTTTACCTGAAACACTTGTTTTAGACTAGTTTCAGGACTAGCCACAAACCCTATTTTCCACAGAGTGTAACTAAAAAAATACAATGACCCATAAGCTTAAATTGTTATCACAACTACTTGGATATGTTTCCTCAATGACCTCCCAATTTTACGGTTTGAATCATTCCAGACAAAAAGTTATTTGCAAAAATGGTGAGATGACCCGTAAATAACATACCTTAGAAAACATCATCAAAAGAATTTATCCTCCCTTGAACTTCGACCTTCTTTACTTCACCTTCCCTCTGAAATTCGGCTTAGATATCCTTTGGTTACCTCAGTCACTTGTAGATATTCAATATGCTCAAGTGTGATTAAAAATGAGAGACCCTTGCCTCTTATTTATGCTTTCATGTAGCTTCCTCTACCTTCTAACCATCTTAACCCACTTTCCTTATTTTAGGGCTAACCCACTTCTAACCACTTGTCCACTTAGTAATTTCTCCATTAA
>ML858091.1:20889-40748 GCA_009831015.1 Picea engelmannii
GGAAGATCTTTCTAGAAGCGGAAGCTTCTATTAGGTCTTCTTACATCCGCCTTATTCTATTTTATTGAAAGGTCTTATTAATATTGACCTTTATTACATCCGAATACATTAATCTACCTATGTGCGGGTTAGGACCTTAACAGAACCAATATCCTTTTCCAAGGATTGATGTTATTTTTTATTAGATGAAAGGTGAAAGAAAATTTTCCAATATTGACTTGAGATCAGGTTATCATCAAGTGAGGATAAAGGAAGAAGACATCAACAAAACACCGTTAAGAACAAAATATGGGGATTACGAATTTACAATAGTGCCATTTGGGCTATCAAATGCCCCAACTATTTTTATGTTCTTGATGAATGGAGTGTTCAAAGAATACTTGGACAAGTTTGTAATTATTTTCTTGGATGATATTCTCATTTACACCAAGACAAAAGAAGAGCATGAACAACATTTAAGAATGGTGTTGCAAGTTTTAAGTGAGCATAGGTTGTATGACAAGCTAAGTAAGTGTATATTTTATGAAAATAAGATTCACTACTTGGGGCATATTATTTTAGCAAATGGAATAACAATTGATTTTGAGAAAATAGAGGCCATTAGAGGATGGCCAATGGCAAGAAATGTCATAGAGGTCATATCATTCACGGGTCCTGTGGGTTATTACCGAAGATTCATAATGGGGTTTTCAAATATTGCAAGCCCAATCACTTATTTGAAAAAGAAGGGAGTGAAGTTTGATTGGACTCCCAAATGTGAAGAAAGTTTTCAACAATTGAAATATATTTTGACCATTGCACCAATCATAAAGATTGCAGACCCAAATGAATATTTTGTAGTGTGCATTGATGCATGCAAGGAATGGCTTGGTGGAGTCCTTAGTCAAAAGGATAATGTGGTATGCTTTGAGTCCCAAAAATTAAAGGAGCATAAGAGGAATTATGATACACATGTCTTAGAGTTAGCAACAATTGTTCATGCATTAAAAATGTGGAGACATTACCTTATGGAGAGAATATTTGAGTTAAGAACATACCACTGTGGAATAAATCATTTGTTTCGACAACCAACATTAAATGTGAGACAAACTAGATGACTGAAATTTATGAGTGAATATGACTTTGAAATCAAGCATATCAAAGGCAAGGAAAATCAGGTGGCTGATGCAGTCACCAGAAGAGATCATAAAATGTACATAGCCACCAATTTGTTTAGCACAGATTTAAAAGAAATAATTTTAGAGGCTGCAAATTCAGATGAACAATATTTAAAAATAAAATAGACATTACAACAACACAATGTATAATAGAAATTTAATTATTATGAGTTGAAAGATGCCAGACAATTGGTTTAGATTGATGGACAATTGGTTTGGATAGTTTGTTGTCATTGATGTTAACCCTTGGAGAGTGATATTGTGATATTGTAGATTGATGTCAACCGTTAGAGAGTGATGCCAACCTTTGAGTATATCCGGTAGCACATTCTGGTATCTCCAGAAGTATGGTTAATGAACCCAATTTTGGTTGAGGAATAATGTAATGAAGATCAATGAATTTGCAAGTAAGACTATTTTAGATGGATAGTACATGTCGTGCCGTTTCCAGTGATATGTTGTACATCACGTAGTTCCTCACAGTTGAGGAGATATGGCTTACCAAAGTTGGAGAACCCTCATGAGTTATCTAGAAGCCCCTAGAAGATCAAAGAAGTCAATTTATTGTAGAATCTCCTAGAAGCAGTTTACTAGTCAAAGTGGTTGTAACTAGGAGTTAATCATGAGTTAAGTTGTTGCAAAAAGAAAATAATTAAAAATAAATTAGTTGCAACTAGAAGTGGAGAGTTTACTATTTGTGGATAAAGCGGTTGTAAGTAGACAAAGTAGTTAGAAGTGGGTTAGCCCTAAAATAAGGAAGTTGGATAAAATAGTTAGAAGATAACCCCTAGAGGAAGATACTTGGAGAGTATAAATAAGAGAGAAAACGTCTCCTATTAGCACCTATCGAGCACATTGAATATCTATTATTTTGTGAAAGGTTTATTGTAGGTAATCATTGATGCATCTAAAGTTACAAAAGTCCGAGGTAGCAAAGGAGGGTTGACGGGGAAAGTTTTAGAGTTTCAGAAAAACCCTAGTTTCTGAGGTATACACATGCTACAGTGGAGGAAGGCACATACATATGTAGGCTGCAATGGAGGAGAGCGCGTACATACGTCGGATGTAGAAGAGGAAGTCACACACATATGAAGAGATCATGAATACTTGAAGTAGAAGTGGGTGACATGTCTCTAGAGTGTGAAAGGAATTTCCCATGTTAGCATTCTACAATGATCAGGTACAACAAATCTGTCTATAGGTTCAAAATGTATGTCATATTATTATGTGTAGTTGGATATTGTTGTCTAAATGAGATATGGTTATGAGAGATTGAGGATTTTCCCTAGAGAGGTTTTTGGTTGTATGACACTTACTATATGAGATAGATGTACAAAAATAAAATGATGGTATGTCTAGTATTTATCATTGGTACATCTTGCTGGGTTGAGTGTTGAGGCATATCTTGTATTTCTTGGTGCATGGTTGAGGGATTTTGGTTGTGATGTGTTGCTGAAGTTGTTGGTTTAGTTTGAGGTTGGATATCAGTGAGGGTTTGATGTCTAGTCCATGTGAGGGTTTATTATAGATGATTCTGATTGTATGCACATGTATGGCACATGACTAGAGACACATAGATGCACATGGTTTGAGTGATATTCTTCTAATATTGGGTATGAGATCTATGTTATCAGATATGATCTATTGAGGATATTATTGGTACATGTTGTTGGTATATGCTGGTACATGTTATTGGTAAAGGTTGATTATAGGTTATTGGTACACGTTGACTACAGGTTATTGGCACAGATTGGTACAAGTTTACAGTGGTATATTTCACAATGATAGTATGGTAGGGGTTTAATAAGTTATTTGACATTTATATTTCAGGGTGATTAGATGGGGCAAGGAAAGGGGTGATCCAGATTTTATGAGTAGAATGAAGTGAATACAGATTATTAAAATAAGCTTAACAAAAAATAATAGAGATATAATAAAATTGATTTTCTATTCAATAAGGAAATAAGCTAAAATTGTAAAATGCAGCGGAAAACAAGCTTGCTGGAATGGTGGCGGCTTATCTTTGAGAAGAGATGTGATGACTGTGCTCATTCGCAAGAAGATGGTTAAAATGAGGCTCTGAAGGCCTTTTACAATAAACATGAATTTCAAAAACCCTATACATCCAAAAACCTAACCCTAGGAGATAAAGCACCAAAAGTCATGTGGGACCTGTTTGGGTAAGTTAGTACATCAACTTCCCGGGGTCGTAACTTTTGCATCCAATCTCTATTTTAGGTGCATGATAGCCCGTTGGAAAGGTCTAACCGAGAAGAAAAATTTTCAACTGGCCCAAGTCAATGCCTTATATAGTCACCTGGGCTCCAAATCCCCAAAAAATGTTGTTTAGGGCCTCAAAACGGCCTCGAAAATTTGGAACCTGAAAAACTACCGAAAATCTGCCAAGGTGGAAAACTGTTTTTCAAGCCAGTGGAATAGGTGGGTGGCCACCGATATACACCTGGATCAATCCTCCATCCTTAGGAAACAATGGTCTCCATTGCGTTGAGTTCCCCCATCAGATGAGGAAATTTCTGCTGAATTTGTCCCCTGGTGAGCCACTTGCCTTGGTGCAGGAGCTGCCCTACTTTGACGACTCGATAAAGCTGGATCCTTTGCTATCGAGTGCCCTTAATCTGTGTGTCCACAATTTTATCACTGGATGCATGTTACGTGTAGTCAGGTTTGAGATCTGTTGGTGTCAAATTCTCTGCTATCTATGAGGTGTCCAATAATGGTGGGAAATATGGCCGAAGGAGAGCCACATTGAAGACTGGATGCAGAACAAGGAAGGGGGTAATGTTGAGCTCAAAATAATTGTCACCCACAACCTTGGTGATGGTGTATGGCCCATAATGGAGTGGGCAAAGCTTCTGATGGGGCCCTATAAGGAGTTCTTTTTGCAAATGCAACCAAACTTTGTTTCCCACCTAAAACTTATGTGGCACCCGATGTTGATCATGGAAATGCATGTACTTGGCATTAGACTTTTGTAGAATATCCTGAACCTATTGGCGGATGTGCTAGATCCGCTCAATGAACTGAGTGGCTTTGTCATATTTTAGTGGAGAAGGGGATGAGATGACCGAGGTGGTCACTAGGGGTAGTGCAACATGCATGGGCCCAATGGTTGGAATCCCAACCCCACCTGAAAGGCGCTGTGGCCAGTTGAGCTATGCAGGGCTTGGTTGTAGCTATGATGGACATAGGGAAGGCTCTCATCCCATGTGTGAGGGTGTTTTGAATTGTACATGCATAGGATATGTACGACCATCCGATTGATGACCTTAGTTTGGCCATCTGTCTCGGGGTGGAAGGAAGTGGATTTGGTGAGCTTGGTATCCAACAATGACCAAAGGCTCGACTAGAATGAGTTGAGGAACCGACTGTCACAGTTTGAGATAATGGTTTATGGGATCCCAAAATTTACCCATACTCATTCAAAGAAGAGATTGGTAGTGGCTTCTGCTGTGATTCTCTTCTTGCAGGCGGCTAGAATCGCCATTTTGGAAAAGCGATCAACAACCACAAAAAACACAGTCATTTCCCCTCTTAGTGGACAGGAGGCTCGACATGTAGTCCATTGAGATGGATTCCCATGGCCTATTAGGAGTAGGTAAAGGAATCTACAATCCCTGCTTCTTAGTGGTCAATTTGGCAATAATGCAGGCAATGCAGGACCTGATATACTTGTCGAAATCTTGTTGAACTTTTGGTTAGTAGAAATGTTTTTGCAACAATGCCACTATCTTTTTGATGCCAAGGTGTCCTGCCACCTGACTGTAGTGATATTCCCAAATCATCTTCATGCACTCACTTGGTGGAACACAGAGATGACCCAGATGACACAACAACTCATTTTGAAGATGGAAATTAGTGACCACTGAGTTGGTACCCAACATTTGTTAGGTAGTGGAGAATTCAGGGTCTGTCTCGTAGAGGTGGGGCCATCCGGAGATTCTAGCACCATGGTGATTACCGTGACTGGAGGTTGGTTGAGGCAGTCAACAAATCGATTGGTACTTCCTATTTTATACTTGATGTTGAGGTGGAACTATTGGAAGTATGTTGATCACTTCTGATGGCGGTCATTCTGTAATTTTCCTTGGGTCTGCATGAACTGTAGTAGCTAGATTTTGATCAGTGTGGATGACTGTCTCCTTCTCAAGAATGTAATGTCTTGACTGGCGGTAGGCTTTCACAATGGAGTACATTTCTTTGTCATAAGTAGGGTACTTACAGACAATATTTGATAGTGTCTCACTATGATATGCCACGGGCTGGCCGTGTTGAGTGAGAACGACACCCAAAACATAGTGTGAAGCATCTATCTCGATCTCAAAGGGATGCTCCAGGTCCAGTAATGAAAGTACCCAGGATGAGAACAAAAACTTCTTCAAGTCATCGTAGACTTGTTGTTGGGACAGGCCCCCCACAAAATTTTACTTACCGCCACCCTTGGTTACTTGGCTGAGGGTCCATGCGATATGAGAGAATCCCAACATGAACCTACGATAGAAATTGGTGAGGCCCAAGAAGCTCCGAAGTTCAATGAGTGTGGTTGGGGCTGGCCAGTCAAGGATGACTTGGATCTTGGCTGGATCCACATGCACCCCATGTTGATCAACGATGTAGCCTAAGTAATGGACCATGTCCATGCCAAAGGATATTTTTTCCAAGTTTGCATATAGTTTGTGCTGCCATAGGGTGTGTAGAACCTGCTGAATATGTTGCAAGTGTTCTGCCCAAGTCTTGCTATAGATGAGGATGCCATCTAAATACACCACTAAAAAATTATTGGTGAAAGTTCATAGGATATCATCCATCATCCTCATAAATGTTGTTGGGGCATTTGTAAAACCAAAGGGCATGACCAACCATTCAAAAAGACCTTCTTTTGACTTGAAGGCAATCTTCCATACATTTGCATGTTCTATTGGGACCTGGTGGTAGCCAAACTTCAGATAAATATTATTGAAGTATTTGTCCTCCGTGAGCTGATCAAGGAGGTCGTCGATTGGGGTAATCAGGTACCAGTTTCAGACAACGATTTTATTCAGGGCTCAGTAATCAATGCAAATTTGCCAGGTCCCGTCTTTCTTTTGCACCAGTATGATTGGGCTCCCACAAGGCGATGATTTGGGATGGATGTGCCCCTTGTGGATCAGTTCTTGGATCTACTTCTTGATCTCCTCATTTTCTAATGGACAACGGCGGTAGACTGGCCCATTAGATAACGATGTGCTTGGGTTCAGATTGATGAGATGCTTGACCTGGCAGTGCAGAGGTACCTTGGTAGGAGAGGAGAAGATATTTGAGTATTCTTCCATGACCTTATCCACTTGCTTCTGTTGTGTGGAGAGATTGGTCGTGGAGGCCTTGAATGTGGCTGTGATATTTCACTCACTTAGAGAGCGAATCATGAAGAAGACAAATTTCCTAGTCTAAGAGATGGCCTTCCTGCATTACTTGGCAGAGATCAAGGAAATAGAACTAGGAGGGACTGCCTCGAGTATCCTGTACAATTTCCTGTTCAAAGTAATAATAACACTACGAGGCCTAGACTCATATACAACATGATGTTTCCATAAATAAGGTTGGCCCAAAAGAACATTACAAACTTCAAGAGGAGCAACATCACACAATACCTCATCTTTGAAGGGCTTGATGCCGTACGATAGTCAACATTGCTGGTTGATGTGAAGATCGCTTCATTGGTAGAGCCATCCAATGGTGTAGGGTTGTGGGTGCGACATTTTCGGTAGGGCCAGCCGCTTGACAACCTCTGCTAATATGAGGTTATTTTGTCTACCTATATCAATGATGAAGTGAAACGGGGTGCCTTTTACCCACATCTATGAATGGAAGCGGTGCTCTCCTTCTTCTGGCTCGTCTGGTTCACCAGGATGGAGCTTGGTGGTAGCAATGGTGGAACTGGGTTCCACATCAATGATCCATCTTCCCCTTTCTGGTTCTTACTCAGAGTCAGAACCCACATCTGATTCACAGGATTTCACTTCAGCCACCAACAACTGCTTTGAATGGGAGTCATCAGTGTTATGCCAAGGGCTCTTATGGAAGTCACACCACTTCCCGGTATCTTTCTGTCTTTTTAGTGTCCTACTTTGCTTGCGGCTTGGACTGATTGTCCTGATACTATCCATATTTTCTCTGTCCTTTGTTCTATGGGTTGGGCCCACCCTTTCCTGGATTTTGTTATAAGGGGTTCCCAGGCCCAAATTACCGCATCTTTTATTTGAGCATCTGCTCGATTTTGATGACATATCGGTATGCCGTGCCCAAGGAAGAGATGTCCAAAAATTCCATTTCAGTCTAGATGTATCTATGCATATCACCGTGATACTTGAGCACCAGATTTCGCTCTGAATATTTGATACCCATCTTGGTGCAGAAGGTATGGAAGATATTTGTGAAGTTTGGAACTGCTTGATCCCTTTCTTGCCACAGTGTAGTCCATTTTGTATACAAGTGGTCATAACTTCTGACAGGGTAGTATTGTTCCTTAATAGCATCCCTGAAGGATTCCCAGGTGGCCTTGACTGTAAATAATGAGGGTTCCTCTGTTTCCTTTTTCTCATAGAACATTTCCCACCAATCTTTGACACGGGGAACGACTTTGAGGAGCGCAAAAGTAATCTTTTCTCTATTTGAAAAGTTATGGACAAAAAAATACCGTTCTAGTATATTCAACCACTTTTTTACAAAATCTGCTTCTATATGACCTTCAAATATAGGAATATTGAAGTTGATTTGTACCTTGAAGGGGGTTGCGCCTCTACTTGAGGAAGATGTGTTGCTTGTTGGTAGCTGCCGAAGGATTTGTACAAAACTATCCATCATCTAGTTCCTCTATTGTGTGAGGGATTCCTCAAGAAACATTTTGAAAGGATATCCTATCCCATCATATTTATTTTCATTTTCCATGAGAGGTCGCTTGGGCGTGTGATAGATTTTTTCCTCAAGAGAAACAAGATCGAGACCCAATTCTTTGTACCCTGACCTCGTTGGGAACATGCATTAAGATGAAAAGGAGCAGACCACTCTAATACCACTGATACAGATTTTATGAGAAGAAAAAAATGAATACATATTATTAAAATATGCTTAATGCAAAATAACAGAGATACAATAAAACTAGTTTTCTATTCAATAAGGAAATAAGTTGAAACTGTAAAATGCAGCAGAAAACAAGCTTGCTGGAATGGTGGCGGCTTATCTATGAGAAGAGATGTGAAGGTTGTGCTCATTCACAAGAATATTGTTACAATGAGGCTCTGAAGTCCTTTTACAATAAACAATAATGTTAAAAACCCTAGACATCCAAAAACCTAACCCTAGGAGATGAAGCACCAAAAGTCATGTGGGCCTCGTTTGGGTAAGTTAGTACTCAACTTCTCGGGGTCGTAACTTTTGGATATGATCTTCGTTTTAGGCACATGATAGACCGTTGGAAAGGTATAATCAATATTTTTGTTTTTTGATAGGCCCAGGTAAGTGCCTTTGGCAGTCCCCTGGGCCCCAAAATGGCCCTAGAAGTTTGGAACCCGAAAAACTACTAAAAAACTGCCAAGGTGGAAAACTATTTTTCGAGCCAGTGGAATAGGTGGGTGGGCCACCGATATCCACCTAGATCAAGGGGGTTGTATCCTCATTCTGGTTAGTGCTATAGAATCAAGGAGTTGAATCTTCCTTCAGGTCGTAGCCTGAAAACTAGGTGGTTTTAGCCACCTTCCAGTTGTAGTTGGAGAACCCAGGGGGTTGTAGCCTCCTTCTGGTTGGAGTTAGAGAATTAGGGATTTGGAGATTCCTTGTTGGCATAGGGGCAGACCCAGGGTTCAATGCTTCAACAACACACCAACAAAACCCTAACTACCAGCCCTTTCGGAAACACCTACGAAGCAGGCGAAGTCTCACCCGAGGTAGAAGTAGGGGGGTTACAGGACTCAGGTGTCTGTAACCAAGCTGGGACATAGATCTGTGATAAAAAAACTTCGCAGAGTATTATAGAAACACTTAGAAGGTTATATGAATTAGTTCATTAGATTCATTCACATCGCATAATAAACCCTAAGATAAACCGACGAAGTAACAATAAAGTTTAAACACTTCAATCATTTATCACATAGCACTGAGTTAGAGCTAACATTCATTCATCCTTAAAAAAACTAAATCACTAAGAATCAACATGTCTATCTAACATACGTAATAATAAAATCACTGAGAAGATTCATAACATAACCAACAAAGAACAAAGAAAACCAGAGACACAAGATATACATGGTTCACCCCAGTGTGGGGCTACATCCACCAATTGCTTTGTCTTCTTTATTATTCTTCAATATATTACATTCTTCCACTCCTGTGCACTAAGACACATAAACAATCTTAATAGAGGACAAGAGATATGCACACTGAGCACCAGATCCTCCTTCCCAAAATTAGGTCAAGGCACAAAGCTAACTCCTTTTTCAATCACATAGGCTTACTGCACAAAGAAACTCTCTATAGCTCTCTTGCGCAAAGCATCTTAGAACTACTGCACTTATCCACTTAGACTTTGGTCTTACATTTCCCTTCTCTACAATACATTCTTACACTTATTTATACTTTTACAATAAGGCCTAATCATGGGTAAACCCCATGGGCTGACATCCCATAACCCATTAAAAAAACCCCAAGGAACCCCTTGCTGGGTCCACATAGCTCGTAAAATATGTGAGATCCATGATATCAGCTCCACCTGGGTGCTCCTTCCTCGATCTCTGTGTCAAAGTCCAAAAAGTGGTCAAACCTGACCAAGGTTTCCTCAAAACTTGGTCGAGGGCCAAAATTCCTTTAGGTTGGAGCCTGAGAAATTAGGGTGTTGGAGCTTCCTTCCAATTGGAGCTAGAGAATTGGAAGTTGGTGCTTCCTTGAATGTAATTCTTGGCATATATGAAAAATGTTTTGTGGTTTTCTCCCACATTGGGTTTCCACGTAAATATTGGTGTATTGTGCATTGTGTGGATGTGTTTATTATTGTTCAATATGCTTTGATGGATGTTAATGTTTATAATGAAATAATATATTGATGATGAATTGATGAACATTGTTGAATAAGTTGAAAAAATATACATTGTGGTTTAAAGGATTAATAAGTGGTATAAATTGTTCATTACTTATTAACACCCCCCACCCCCTCCCTCTTATTAATCCAACAAAAGATGATGGAATTTTCATGTACAAAGAAAAGATATATGTTCCCAATTCAGGAGAACTGAAAAATATAGTGTTGAGGGAAATGCACAATGTGCCACATGCTGGGCACCCAGGATATCAAAAGATAATAACAATTGTAAGAAGCCAATACTTTTTGCCATGAATGAAGAAATAAGTGGCTAATTACATATCCATGTGTCTAGAACGACAAAAGGTGAATATAGAGCATAGACATCCAACGAGGTTGCTACAACCATTGCCCATTCTTGAGTGGAAATGGGAAGTGATTACAATTGATTTCATCACAAAGTTTCTTAGAAAAATTAAGCAACATCAATCCACCATGGTGGTGGTGGATAAATTAACCAATGCTGCACATTTTATTCCCGTGAAGACTACACACAAGGAAACAAACATAGTAGAGATTTACATGAAGGAAGTTGCCAGGCTACATGGGGTGCCTAAGGCAATTGTTTTAGATAGAAACACAAAGTTCACATCTAATTTTTGGAAAGGTTTGTTCAAAGGATTTGGAAAAAATTTAAATCTCAGTACAACGTATCACCCAGAGTCATATGGGAAAATAGAAAGGACTAATACAATAATTGAAGACATGCTCAAAATGTGTGTGATGGACTAGCCATCAAAGTGGGAAGATGCTATCGACTTAGTGGAATTTTCTTACAATAATGGGTATCGAGTTTCATTAAAAATGAGCCCATTTGAAGCATTGTATGGAAGGAAGTGTAACACACCAGTGAGTTGGGATAACCAAGAAGAAAAAGATATCATTGGGCCAAAATTGTTAAAGGAAATGGAATAGTAGATGGCTAAGATCAGGCATAATTTAAAGGTTGCCTAGGACAATAAAAAAAGTTATGTAGAAAAGAACAATTTTTTTAGAGATTTTGAAGTGGGAGAACATGTTTTTCTAAAAGTGAAAGAAAAAATAAGTTCAATAAGATTGGGTTGTTGCACAAAATTGGCAGCAAGATATTGTGGGCATTTGAAATATTAGAAAAGATAGGGCTAGTTGCATACATGCTAGAATTGCTTTCATCCATGAGAGTGCATAATGTTTTTCATGTATCATTATTAAAGAGTAATGTGTCTGACCCTAACCAAATAATTGATTGGACTGTGATCCAGGTGGAAAACGAAGGGGATTTCCAGGTGGAACCAGTATGCACCCCATACTAGAAAATCAAAGTGCTCTTGAAAAAATACATAGGGATGGTAAAGGTTGAATGGAACTCTTACAATACTTAATATACAACATGGGAGAATGAAGAAACCATGCAGGAGGAATACCCATAAATGATTTTCAATTTTGAAGAAAATAGAAGTTGAAAATGCAAGACTCCATTTTGAGCAGCTAGAGTTTCGCAACCACATCTCATAGTCCTATCCAATTGCGTTGGGGGCCTTGAAAAAATAATGGCTCATTCCTTGGAATCTTGATAAATGAATGGTAGATTCCTTGGGTTAGCCCTGATAAATGAATGGTGCATTCATTGAGTCATGAGGTTGAGAGGAACAAGAGATTATGGTTGTAACTACTGCTAGATTTATGAAATTGTAGAAATGTATTTTCTAAATATTAGAACATAAAATTTGTATATTTATTTTGGCATGGTGTGATGCATAAAGAAAAATGAAAAATTGTAGGGGAGGAGGAATCTAACACCCCCAATATAATCCCCAGTATAATTTATGCATAATGTAAATATAAATATGGCTATGGCCAAGCGATGTAATATGTGAATTGTATTTCTGATTTTGATAAATATAATGTGATACCAACTGTTGGTAATATGGAAATATATGGGAGATGATTTATACAAAAGAGAGGGAATGTCTAAGAATATATAGGAGTGTCTCAGAGGGGTTCAATGAGGTAATTAATTGTGGGTATTAATAAAAAACCCAAATTTTTGAATTTTATTATCATTTAGGAAAACCTTGTATTTTCTGGTTGAGTGTGTGAGAGCCCAATCATTGAATACTTGTCAGGGGGTGGGTGTAGAAGTCACTTCCATAGTTATTGTAATCATGGGGTTGCAGTACAATCAACATTGGGCAGAGTGAGAAGTCAAATGTCTTGGGAAAATACAGGAAATTCGTATGGGGGAGAATAGAGAAAATTTTTAGACTCAATTTTGCAAGAAAAACAAGGAGGAGAGCAAGGAAAAAGAGCATTTGGAGTTAGAACAATAAGGATAGGTGAATTTTGGAGAATGCTAGAGTGTTTTTGGATTATTATAGAGCTGAATATTGAAGAGCTAGGTTGTCAGGATTTAAGAGTGAACTCTTGGGTGAGTTGCACTAGAACAACAATTGTTTGTTGTTGTCTCCTGGTAGTTTTTTTGGAAATGAGTTCCCTTGAGTTCCCACTAGAGATATTCATGGTTACCTGTGCTAGAGAGACCCTGATAAATGAATGGGATGCCCAATGTACTGAGAGTAGTGAAGGGGTACATTCCTTGGGTTGGGTAGGTCAAGAGGAAGAGAGTAAGATGAAATTTGAGATAGTTGTAGGAGAATACCAATGGGTTGTGGATTTAGAGCTATGAGTGGATTGTTAGAGGCACCTTTCTCTTGTGGATTCATATCCCCAACTCGAGGGTGACTTTCTATTGATATTTAGAACACGATATCTACAGTAGGGTGGAACGTCCTTCCCAAGCAATTGGCTGCAAAAATGTTTTAAAAAGACAAGTGCTTATCTATTTTTCTAAGTTGTTTCATGAGTTTAAATGCTATGCTTAACTCTATGTATGTAAATGGTTTAATCGATTATATGAATGAGTTTATTAGCTGCATTCACATTCATTTGGAATAGTGTAGATTCATTTTAATTATGGGTATCCGAATCTAGTTGAATATGTGTTTAATTCGTAGCTGGTAAACTACATGAATTAATTTGTAGAATTTTTTTTCTAATTTATGTGTTTTTCCACAAGTAATTTTCCTCAGTTAACCTAGGGGACATTACAAATATATAATCATACTAGAATTCAATAGGTAAATTACGTAATTTTACCCATACCAGGGTACTAGCTTCAAATTCTTCCTTAGCATCAAATAATGGGTGCCATGGTTTAATGGCTAGAATAGATTTATCCATAAATTGATAACCCTTATGAATTTAGAGGGCATCATCCTTTCTCTTGAAAATAATTCCTAGCCACCCATGGGCCAACAAATGGACTATAGGGCCATAGTTAATAAGCAGTGCACATTCATGTTGAGTCCAAGAATTTATCGAAGACATATAGATCCATTGACCACAAAACTTACCAACCACCATTCAACCATCCAAATATGTTATCTGGATTACCCTAAGATCCTAAGTGACCACCAAGGATATTCCTCCTCCTTTCTATCTTATTACCCTTCTTTACTAGTGGTGATATTTTGGACCTTGGGTTGAAAACTTTGCAACTTGGCAAGTTCTAGTTTCTAGTCCACAAGCCCTAGACTTGCAATATTTTATGGATCTCTTCCGGTGGAAAAGTTGGAATGATTGATACCAAAGATGAGAGTAATTATCCCCTATAGAAAGCACCCAATATTAACAACATTCACATGTGGTCCACCCTCCAAAGTCACCATGGAAGGCAAAAAGGGCTTATCAAGACAAATATGATCCTCTTTGAAACCAACGAGACCTGGTTCTAGTAAATTATTATTAGATAGTACATAAACTCCATGCATGAACCTCATCCATAAGGTATTATTCAACAAAGGATTATCTAAAAAAAAAACCCACGATGATAGATTACATAGTCTTCAAGTCTCCCAACAAGGAAGGTGAGCATAAGATTTGGTCCTTAGAGAGTGAGTCCTCTGAGTATTCCATGAGATGGATTTCATCCTCCATTGTTCCTTGTTGCTTTCAAATTTTCTTATAGGTATGAATATTCATCAATATTATCAAAATCCTAACTCTTCTTACAATAATAAAAAATTCTTCCAACTAATAATCCAAATTTTGGAAACTAGGCTCTGCAGGTTCCTGGTGGTGTTTGAAGAGAATCCATAATACACGCTCTTATTACTAATATTCTATTGAGTGATGGGGAACCATTTGGATGGATATTCGATAGGAGACTTTCATAGTGAGAGGGAATAAATATTCTTGATAGAATCATCCAAAAAAAAAAAAAAATTACAACCTACATGGGCATGGAAGATGCAACAACGAGAGAACCCCAAGACCATTGTCATTTTCAAAAACATAAGTATTCCAATAGAGGATGAACAACTTCAGTAACAACTCACACAACCAGATAAAATATCAACACATCAATGTTTTTACATGTTAAAACCCTTGTGGGGAAACATCCATGGTGTAGATTTTAACCTTGTACAATATTTTACTTCAAATAGATTTTCAATAAAAGAACAAAAAATATACAATGGAAAATACACACATTACACGAAGATTTTTCCCTTGGAAACCCAAACCAGGAAAACCAACATATTATATATTCATTCATAGGGATACATTGTTTATAATACAATATACATGTAGGAGCCAACGACATCCAACCCAATGATATGGATTAGTAAAAAAACCTATTTCCTTAACCATAAATATAAAACCATTGAAAAAAACCATGTGCCCAAAAATTGCCCAACAATGGACATAGAAATTGAGGTGACACAAAAAATGAGGTGATACAAAAAATGAGGAAAAATGTGACACGTTTCCTGAGGTGATACAAAAAATGAGGTAAACATTCTTTGTAACCATATTGCTTCCTTACTTGCATGAGTGGCTTCCATGTATTCAAATTTTGTAGTTGAAAGCGCCACTATAGCCTGTCTTTTTCTCATCCAACCGATTGCTCCTCCAAACAAGTTAAACACATACCTGCTTGTAGATCTCCTACGATCCAGATCTCTAGACTAGTTTGCATCCACAAATCCATGTATGTACAACATTCTGTCCAATCCTGGTCTTCCTTGGTAGCACAATCCATAGCTAGCAGTGCCACACAAATACTTGAAAACCCTTTTTACTGCTGTCCAATGCTCCTTCCCTATTTTTGACATATACTTTCTCAAAACTCCCACTGCATGTGCAATGTTCAGTCTAGTACATACCATTTCATACTTCAAACTACCAACTGCACTCTCATATGGAACACGAGACATGTCCTCCTCCTCTTCCCTTGTCTTGGGAAACTGATCTGCAAATAACTTTACACCAATAGGAATAGGGATCTTGACCGATTTACATTCTTGCATATTAAACCTCTACAATATTGTCTTGATATATTTTCTCTGATTTAACTAGAGTTTCCTCTTTTTTTGATCTATTTTAATTTCCATGCCCAAAATGAAATTTGAAGCACTGATATCCTTCATGTCAAATTTAGAGGACAACTGAATTTTCACATCCTGGATAATATCCTTGTTGTTTCCTATCAACAACATGTCATCCGCATACAAGACCAAATAAATAAAATGATCACCAATTAATTTAAAATACACACAATGATCCTCTTTTCTTCTTATGAAGCGAAGTCTCAACATATAAGCATCAAATTTTTAATACCACATCCTTGGTGATTGTTTTAAACCATACAGGGAATTTTTTAGCTTGCATACTAGCTCCTTCTTTCCCTTAACAAAAACGGCTTCTGGATACTTCATATAGATTTCTTTTTCCATATCCCCATGTAGGAATGCTATCTTCACATCCATCTGTTCTACTTCAAAATCAAATGCAACCACAACAGATAACATAAATATTATAGAAGTTAACCTGACAATAGGAGAAAAAATCTCACCAAAATCAATTCCCTCAACCTGGGAATAACCCTTTGCTACTAACCAAGCTTTGTATTTGTCCACTTTTCCTTCTGCATTCAACTTATTTTTAAATACCCATTTTCTGCCAATGGGATTTCTTCTAGTCGACAAATCCACTAGATCCCAAGCCTCATTATTATTCAAGGCTTCCATTTCTTCATCCATGGCATTTTTCTAGAGATTTCCATCCTCTGAATCCACTACCTCCCTAAAATTTTTAGGATCATCATCAGTAATAGACAAAGAAAAATTCGAACGGAAATAAGATGGAGTATACTTTTTCGGTAGCCTTCTTTATCGAACCGATCTCCTCAATACTGGAGTATGAGGATCTTCTTCTTCTTATTTCTATTCTTCTGTAGAGTATGAATCATCGTCCTTTAAATGAAACTCTATTTTCTCTGGCTCTTCCTTAGTTGGTAAAACTTCTTGTTTAACAACATCCTTCATTTCTCTAAATATCACATCTCGGCTATACACAACCTTCTTAGTTTATGTGTTCCAAAGCTTACAAACTTTGAGACCATCTTTATAACCAATAAAGATACATGTTTCAACCTTCTTATCTAGCTTACTCCTATTTTCCTTTGGAACATGAACATAGGCCTCACAACCAAATACCTTGAGATGTGTGAGAGAAGGTTTCTTACTAGTTCATACCTCTTGTGGAGTCTTGTCATCCAACGCTGATGAGGGTGATCTGTTGACCAAGTAACATGCAATACACACTGCCTCTTCCTAGAATTCTTTCCCTAACCTGGTGTTGGGGTGAGAAAAAGGTATAAATGTTCTCCTTGTTACTTTGGTTTAAGATATATTCTTTGCTGACTTTTCTATTAGTTTGAAGTAATTAGGGAAGAAAATAATTAAAAATCATTTGAAAACAATATTAAATAATATTAGATATTTTCTAAACTTTGGGTTTGGATTTCTTTAATTTTATGCAGAAATGGGCAATTACTGGTAATCGAGGATAATCCAAAAGATAATAAGGATGCACATGCCGTTGAAGATTAAAGAAATCAGGCACAATACGGTTCAAGGAAGACTGATTTTTATCTTGAATCTTCATAAATAGTAAAAGAAATCCCAAGGATCTCTCGATCCTCAGGATAACTTAATTCACTTGTCTTATTGTAATATATATAGAAGAGTGAACGATAGAGAGGGTGCGCCAGAATCTTGATCTCCAAATTGTTGATACTCTGTACAACAACCTAGTTGTAAATGACTTATCAATTATGGAATTAATGGAATTTTCAAGAATTTTGATAATTTTCGTGTAATGAGTTTTTCATAACAGTATCTTCTGAAGACTGTGGGCCCAGTCGACATGAGCTACTTTCTTATCTATATTTTTATCAATTTTGTGGTAATTCTGTGGGTTGATACTTCCTTCAACAGATTAGAATAGATTTATTATTGTGAATTGATTGTGTTATTCCATTCACAAAGATTAGATGTTTTATTTGGAAAGTACTGATTGCTGTTCAATTACCGATTGCTGTCAATTTATTGTTTGTTGATTCTTTTCATTAAGTCTGCATTTGTTATTCCTTATTAAATCTTAATAGATCGTTGTTCCTTTTGAATAGATTGATTAATCACTGTTCTTTGAGAGATGGATTCATTAGCATTTTTGTATATTAAATTACTGTTTCCTGGATAGATGAATGCATTTAGTAATTAATTGATGTTTCTTTTCAAGGTGTGTTACTACTCAGAGTATATTTCCTTTTGATTGAATCGTTAGTTTCAGATTTTATAGTTAATGCATGAAGAAATTGATTGTTACAGTAACTTAGATGAATCCAAATTTGATGTAAATGAACTATCTACACGATTTAAACCTCTACAACTTATCCACATATATTTTGCTGACAATCTTGAGGGAAAACAATGAATCCTCGGTTGATAAAATTAATCTCAGAACTAAGGTTGTTTTTACGACATCTTTAGAACCCAAAATTTTGGCACCATTTCCAGGGAGATTGTCAAGGATAGTATAGGTTGCGTCTCTAAAGGGATGAGGTATTAAAATTGAAGGTAAGAACCTGCGCAGGAAACAAGTAAAATGCTTGTGCCAACGCCTACCTTCAGCTGATGCATAAAAGTTACATAGGTGTATAGAGGTTTCATTGGTGTATATGACTAAGAAGAAATAACCTGAAAAACAAAAACCCTTACCGAAAACTACAAAATCCCAGGGCTCGACGGCCCCTGGAAGGAGCACTTTTATAGACGAAATTATCAAAAAGGATGAATCTCAAGCCTCGGTTGGACCTCGAAAAGGTTCTACTAGAGCCCCTCAAGCAACAAAGTCACCAAATGCAGCTCATGCCAAGGTTCATAAAACAATTGAAGGAGTTGAACAAAGTTTCCGAAGTACACACACTCCACTTCTCAGTCCTTTAGGCGAGGGAAATTCTTGTAATTTGAGAGAAGGAGAAGGGGAGACCAGTGGAGTCGTTGAGGCAAACCCACAACCGTCTGAATTTGGATCTCCTATGATTCTTGTAGGAGAAGCAACACCTGGAATCCCAGACATAGGTAGTGTGGAAAAACCTCCTAAGGGACTAAGTAATCATCCACCCTGAGTAGAAAACCCAGACCAAGAGATCCCTGAGGGTTATTGGCACATTTTTGACTAAATGGTAAAACAAAATCAGTTGTGACCCCAAGCCCAAACTACCACTTTGGAATATCCTATAGTTGATCTGATTGCTAATGCCCCAATGAAAGCCATTCCACTACAAAATATTCCAACCTTCAATGGATTGATCTCAGAGGACCCTAACGCGTTCTTATTCAAATTTGATGTCATGTGTAGAGGCTATGACTATACCTCAGAACCCCATAAACCAAATCTATTTCCTTCAACTTTGAAAGGGGAAACTTTATGATGGTTCATGGGACTAGGGGAAGGAACTATAAATTCATGGGATGAAATGAAACAAGACTTCTTTACAAAATACAAAGACTACCATAGAACCAGGGATTTAAAGGATGAAATCTTTAAAATGGTTGTTGTTATCGCACAATTTGTAGGAGAGGTTTAGGTAGCTTGAAGTCAAGGCTCAAATTGGTGTAACAGGAGCTTCCCCACCCACTGTCACCTCGATGGGGAGCTCTTTCTATTTAGGGTGGCTAATCCCAAGGGAGACGTCCCTAGTAATCTGGGGTTCTGAAAGGTCTAAAGGTCTAAAGGATCAAGAGGATGGTTTCCTTTCACAGATTACTGCCCAAGAGATAGTCAAAAAAGAAAAAGATATTCCACTGGATGGCACCTGTTTGCGAGACAAGGCAAATAAAACTAAAAGAATGTGCTGCAGTGGTTAGTACTTCACAATATCAATGACTATCTTTAATACATATGAGCATTGATGAAAGTAATTATTGACAAAGTCAATGATTGCAATAAAAACTTATATTTTATGTCACTTCTTCAATAAATACACAAGAGATACTGGCATTCAATGTGAAAATCAAATCTTTGTATTATCACAATGCAATAAACATCATAAATCTGCTCGTATAAATATTGTTGTTGCGTCACTATTGCAGATTTAGGGTGACGTCAGCCCTAGTATTAGGTCAATTTTAGAAGACAATGAGAGGAACGTTTTGTCAAATAAGCTTATGAAAATAATCAACAACTCA